>WSYH01001427.1:0-122894 GCA_036426205.1 Ascaphus truei
ATGAAATTATGTATGGTATAGCGTTTATGTGGACTGTGGGAAAAGACATGTCGAGCCGGTTTCATGAATTGACACATATTGCACTGATTACATCATGTCGAGCCGGTTTCATGAATTGACACATATTGCACTGATTACATCTAAAAGATCCCTTTGTCACAAAATGTTCTGATATTTTTACTGGTGTTGATACTACACTTGGTGATAAAAAGGTAGCTAATGTCTTAGCTCGTCTGTAGACAAATTTTGGACCCTTATCTGTGTATTTCTTTAGGATTGGATCCATCCGTAACAATTCCCAGTGCTTATTCACGATCTTATTTATTTGACTGCTGGATTTGCTATATTGTGAAATAAACAGATCTCCCCTGCAGGGCCGGGCGATTCTACAGCCCTATTGGCTGGTACTGGCGGTACTGACTCTGGGGGCCCCTGTGCACCCTGGGGGACGGGACTGATTCTCTTGGGAAGCTATTCTCCATTGGCACCTCGCGCGCACTTCTTTTGCGCCATGAAACGAACCGTCCGTATGATCACCGCGCCGAAATACCCACGCGCATGCGTGCGCAGTCCAACATGGGTTGCGGCGCCCTGCAATGGGAGCCACGGGAAGACCCTCGCGACACCACAACTGTGGCCTTCGCAACCGGCCGCATGCGTCCCCGGCAACCCCCACACAAGCTCCTATCTTCCCCACCCTGCACAAGGCCGACGGGGTTCGCATGGGGGTCGGGGAACCCACAATCGCCGGCAGGTGTGAGGGGGGGCGATAGGCCTAATAAAACAGTTCTGTTTCAACATCTTTTTGCGTAATGTGATTGTTCCTGTGAGGGCCTCCTCCACTCAGTTGGGATCCCTCACAGGTGGAGGCGTTGCACCACGAGATCATATTATCTGTTGTACCCCACGGCTCCCCAAGCGGAGGCTTAGGTCTCGAGGAGCAACAACAGGTTACACAGCAGGAGTAGAGCGTCGTATTCACAGGAATACCCGTTTACATTGAAGGCGCTTGCTGAGAGCGCCATGGGGTGCCTTATTCAGTAGTATCCTATCAGTCGCATGTCTGCGCTCTGCCAAACAAAGTGGCCGATGGGCCGAAAAGCTGGGGGGGGTAGGAGAGCTCTGCCGGACACGTAGCGAAGGCTGTCTTTCATGGTCCTATTCACTCATAGGGACATGGTATACCCAGATCGCAAGTCGAGCACACTAAAACCATTGCGCTCCCGTGTGAGCATTCAGGATTTCTCAATGCGAGGGAGGTTGTAGTGATCGGGGGTACGTACGATGATTCAGAGTTCGATAAATCGACGCACAATTGTACAGATCCATTCTTCTTACCTTACACCGCTATGGGTGATGCATAAGGACTCCGAGACTCCGTCCCAATATTCCGCGGGTCTCCATTCATGCAGGAACTTCCTTACATACCACACCCTGGGGGCGACTTGGCGACGCGAGGTTCACGGAACGGCTGGCGTCACTCAGCCTATGGGTTGTTGGGCGGCTGCGACTGCGGGCCCCACATGCCATATCGCGGTGGAAAAAAAAATACCATCCTTCTTTCATTCAGCTTGGCCATCAGCGATCCATCCACTCAGTTGGCAGTGTCGATCTCCGAAGTTGAAGTCCCAGATCGACTAATGTCACCCACTGCCAGCGGCGGTTCCCTGGAGGCACTGTTTCTACCGGGCTGACGGGATATATGCTGCCCAGAATTGTCCTACATTAATGTCCATCGGAAATGGAGAGATATTTTGAAAAACCACGTAGGTTCGTAGAGGCAATTCGGTCGTCCACTCTATCACTTCGGTATTACCCTATACCCTCTCTGGGTTCTCCTCAGGGGCACTCTCCAGAGAGAACAGATGATCGGTCTATCTCGATCTGGATAACGGCACCAGACTGCCAGGCGTTTGCACTCCCTGGTAATGTCGTCAGTACCGTTGACGATTGTGAGGTCTTCCGTGACGCTCTAAGACATATACTCTGTTGCACTACTCTGTCAGTACAGGGTCAAGGAGTGGATTGGCCACGCAATTCATTGTTTTCTTTTCAGGTCGGCTCTTATTACGGCTCGCCACTATATCCGATTTGTTCCAAGATGACCGGATACTTGAACTGGGCCTGAGGCTTCGGGCATACAATTGCGCTCCACATGGCATGGGAGGTTCTTGCCGGTTTCAATTGAAGTATCTCAGTTTGAATCTCACATCTCCATCGATTGGGGGGTAATTCTTCATTGCTAACCCTCTCACCTTCATATGTTCCGCCGCCCGCAGGGGACAGGTGACCTAAGGTGTGGTATAGGAATTGTCGGATATATTGGTCATCTGGACGCTCGTGTCCAGTAAAGTAGAGCAAGAATACCTTCTACTACCACATGAATGATGGCAGGAGGGGCCCCGAACTGACAGTTAGCCATCCCCGCCCGGAGAAGTTCCATAGTATGGGCAAGCGTCAGTAGGAGCTTTGGGAGGCGCAGGGTGGCCTACAGTTGTTTTGCTTCTGTGGTCTGTATCGACAGATATATAGACACATCATAGACCTAACCGAGCTTCCTTATGGCCGTTTTCTTTTCTGGGTGACTCACAGGGCACTCTCTGGAAAACTGGCCTTTCTGGTCACAGACATAGCAGACGAACTATATTTAGGATCCAGTCGCTTGGGTAAGGGGGGGGGGGAGGGATATCCCCGAAGTCCGGCCTTTCGTTGAGGGCGACTTGGGTGGCTCTCTTCCTCTTTGACAGGTTTCTTGATCCGGCGAGCGGAGACTCCCGGAGGTCACTCGCAGGGGGATCTATCCCCCTTGGTGCGGTATGAGTTG
The DNA here is from genome assembly GCA_036426205.1 of Ascaphus truei. Taxonomy (NCBI): domain Eukaryota; kingdom Metazoa; phylum Chordata; class Amphibia; order Anura; family Ascaphidae; genus Ascaphus; species Ascaphus truei. Next base: position 2,825 of record WSYH01001427.1, read on the forward strand.
GTATAGCTTCATGCCCATTTGACGATCCCCAAAATGTCCATTGAAGGTAGGGGGAGGCCCCTCCATTAGGGAGCACCTGATCATGATCATGATGTGGCACTGATCATGATCATGTGATGAGTGGGAATGGCCCCGGAGGAACTGCTTTGCGCCGGTATTCGTCCAATTTCACAAGGACCAGCTATATTCGTGAAGGAAGTCTGACAGGTATTCCTTCTCCTTCTGTAGGAGACCGAAATTTAAACCCACACTCACTCTCCTTTCATCTTTGCCTAGATCGGACTAACAAGTCTACAATATGTGAGCAGAGAGATCAGGGGTCTTGCGTCGCGCTGTGCTGACCATCGGGGTGGCGGCTGGGGGTAGGGGGCTTTCCAGGATTCTCTGACGTCTGACCGTCTTTCAGAGCAGGGCCAGTCACTCGATCACCTGAGGGTGTGTCCTTCCAAGAATGAGGCTTCTTCGCGTGGGGCGAAGGAACCATTCCTGAAAACGCCTTCAACGTCCGTAAGTGTGGGCTTGGGCGGACGTATTTATTAGCTTCCACAAGCTACGGGAATGTCCAAATCCTAGCATGGAGCCGACACTGTCTGAGGAAATTGTGATCCCCGCTCCCTGACTGTTAGGGGTTGGGGGGGTGAAATGGTGGTTCACTAAGCCGGTTATGGACCGGGGGTGATGTTGGCAGGACTACCGGCCCAGCTGGTGGCCCCTGCTAGCATCAGAGCGAAAGTCACTCGGGGGTAGGATATGTCTGATTGAGGGTTGTAATGGCAGCCATATCTTTATCTTCCCAACCCTATCTCTGTAAGGGAAGATTACGTGACTGGAAAAGGTTCCAGGATAGATTAGCGGGCACCTTGCTGGTAAAGTCTATGGTAGAACCACTACTCGTGGGCGCTCTAGGAGGGGGTATAGATAGTTCGGCTCGGTGGCCAGCAATAGGGAGTTCTTCCTTGCCGGTTCAAGGTTGTAGTGCTTGCTGATTGAGAGGGCGCCGCAGCCGAGGTAATGTCTTGTTACTGCGCTGCCAGCAGACAGGGAAACATGGATACATCGGAATGTACCCTGACTACGGCGTGTGAGCTGTTTTTTTATGTCTCTGACTCTATTGAGACGGCATTTGTCTCATTACTTACAGGGGAGGAGCATTCAGCTTTCTCCCCCTGTATGGAAACCAAACATTGAAGCCTCAAAAGACACCCATATCTGTGTTTACTCACACGAGGGACGTGTGAGGATCATTCTTATAGTCAGTAGTACTCTCATTACCCACCCATTTCAGTGGCCTATAGACACTGAGAAAGTCACCCTACGTATGAAAGAAAAGATACCTTCCCCACGAGTTGCACTCACACTTGGCGGTGTGAGTACTCTTGCTTTATTTGCTGCGTTATATTATAGCGGTTACCCCATACTATTATTATTTGCAATTTTCTCTTCAAACTGTTCATAAGATATATATCTGTTTGTCTTGCGGGTGACGTCTGAAGGAAAGTCGTCGGCGTATAAGAACTACCTGGACTGAGAAGAAAGAAAACACAGCAGACCAGAGAAAAAAGAAAGAGGAGAAGAAAACAGAGAAAAAAAAGAAAAAAAGAAGAACAATAAAGGAAACCTTGATGTGATAGCATTTACACAAGGCCGTGTTGTAAGTGTGTTTCCATTTTTCTTACCCCCCCCACCTTTAAATGAGAGGTTTTATACACTATATTACTATCCCTCTACCTGTGCTCCCCCTTACTTCTGTATCACCCACATGACAAGACATAGACCACAACATTCCAAAAGTGGTCAAACAATGATAGAACTTTGAAAAATTGGGGGAGGGGAATAGTTGTCCCCATGAAGGAGGATGAGAAGGACTGGGATACTGTCATGTGTTTACACATTAATGCACCTAGACTGTCACATCTGCAGGCCGACCCCTAATGACCTACCCTACCTTCCCGAGCATTGTGGGGGCCAGTTTCCATAGTCTACTGGGAGCCAATGGTTCTTAATGTTGGTATCTTTACGGAAAAGACAGGAAACTAGGGGAGAATTTGTATTCAAGTGGGATCACAACATAACTATATTCGATTGCCGATTGAGACATTCTGTATTTTGTCTGGAGAACCCATGAATTCGTGATGAATTTGCACACAGATGCAAGGGACATTTTTTACCCCGAATCGTTAACAGAAATTTTAGATTTGATTTTGTAGAAGATCCGTCTGTTAATTGCTCTCACTTTATGATTAGGACTCTAGGGACCATGTCAGAGTCATACCCTTTGGAAATAAACTGGGGGATCATCAACGTGATTGACTTTTCAAAGTCTCAGACAGAGTTGGCAGGTCAGTTGCGTCTATTAAATTGATCAAAGGATGTTTTGAATCCTTTTTGGATGGTGTTACTCGGCATGGAGATAACCATTCACTGATACATCCTTAAAATGACTTTAGTTGAAGTGATGTTATCAACGTCGAATGATTAAAACCAGATCAAAGAAATACCCAATTCAGGGGGGACCTGATAAGGTAAATCTATAGTCCTAGATCATTGTTATAAAAATCATCCATTGCAGTTGGAGGCAGTCTCCACCTCCATCCAGATGATCAGAAGATCATCAATGTTAGCGGCCAGAGGAACCAGACGTCGCCACAAGCAGTTGCAATTATTCCAATGTTTTGGATTCCCAGCAACCCCAATAAAGAGGTTCCCATAGTTGGGGGCAAATTTGGTCACAATGGCCGTACCACAGGTCTGGAGGAAGAAGATTTCCTCAAGCAGCAATCATTAGTGTTCAAAATGAACTGGATGAGCGACAGAAACGAACCCTGCATTGGATTGGGATGAAAAAGAAATGTCAGCCGAAAGAAATGCTCAATTGCCTCGAGACCCTTTTGTGCTCGAACCGGTATATAAAGATTGAAATACAGCTGTGCCCATCTATAAGTCGGTTCCATCAATAGAAAAGAGGAGTCAATGACAGGAAGGGTGTCTCTAAGATATGGACACCGAAGTTGTGGAACCACATAAGGCTGTGTATCCCCTAACCACCAAGGGTTCTACATATATGGACACCCCTGACGTCCAATTTGCATCCACCCCTGATATACCTGGAGGGTCTACGAGGTCTTTGCCACGTTTGGAAGGTGGTTAAAATATCGCATCAGGGGTTAGATATATATAAATATTTAAATTCAGCCTGGTTAAGAATGTGGCATCCAGACATTGTTAAGTAAAACCACAGAGTGGTTTGAAAGAGGAGGGAGGGGGGATCACTATTGAGAAACTCTAGGCCCTGCCTGGTATAAGATCCAGGGTCATGAGCCTCGGAAAGATTAGTCTCCCGATCGTGGGGAGAAACAATCCCCCTCCTTTGTCAGCCGGTCTCACACCAAGGACCCAAGACTTCTCATTCACCTAGTGCTTGATTCTCACATTACTGAGGTATCCTAGTTACCCTTTGTGGATTTTATACTAGTGTAACCTTTAGGCCCCCCTAGACTCATCTAACATATCTATGGTGTGACATGTGAGCGGGCGCGGTTAAGGGTTAAATGTGACTGGGGGTGCGTACATGCGTGGGGAACAGGAGGGCCTGAGTCTCCCGCGGTGGTGTGGGGATACACAGGAACAGGCTTCCGGTGGGTAGTAGACTCCATTCTTTCTAGTAGGTGGTGCAGTGCATACCATCCTTCTATTACCTTCCAGGGATGTGGGTTAGGACCCGATATAGAAGAATAGCACCCTGGTCCCAGGGTGGGTGCCTCAGAATCACACAACAGTCTTTAGAAAACGTAATGTATCTCTTTATTGCTCTGAGCCACGCCCGGCAAGTAAGTAGCAAACAGGCAGCTACAACAAACAACAGCAATCTCCACAGGCAACACACGACCCTCCACTCTGTACAGGCTTTCTCCTCTCCTTCCCTCAAGTGTGCACTCCGAACACAGATGGGAATGTGGGGATCCACATTTGTTATTTACGTAGTACATGCCCATGCGGGCTATCATATGTAGGGAGGGACAACATGCACTTTGAGAGTACACGCTTTTAGAGAACAGAAGAAACATTATTCATGGTATTACTACACATTAACGTGTCCAAACATTTATATGGAAAAACAACAACCAAAAGAGCCTTCTTCTCTTTTTGGTTATGGGCAGAATCTATTCCTCCACCTGACTTAGTGTGCCAGAATCTAAGAGGCTAAAATTAGGGAAACTTTCTGAATATGTATTAGATACATTGAGTCCTAGTGGCCTCAATGACCATATCGAGACAAAGTACATAAGAGTTTAGACAATGTCTTCTGCTTGTTACCTCTATGGGTTCACAGAGAGTCTGGGTTGAACATGTTAGATGTTCCCTCTGTTTTCCTGGAGTGGTGATTTGGAGAAGATCCTGGTCAGATCATTTATCACAGTATTTTCATATCTATATTTGATCACATAGCACTTGGTATATACATGAAACATTTTTACACATCAAATTTATAGAGAATTTAATAATTTAGGATGGAACTTTAATTAAACGTTCATTTAATTTAAATACACATTTCAGTAGTTCACATAACACATTAAGTGTTTTTTAGTTAAACATTTAATTTCTTAGTTTAGACATCACAAGAACATCTTAAGACATGAACACCAATATGAAATGGATCACAAACCAGCACTTATAAATATTTATCAATATTGATCAGCATGTATCGATGGATTGCTCCTTTTGGGTCGCTAGACATTACGTCTATTTATATACATATCTTTATTCTTCTTATTTGCTCGCTTTCTTCTACCCTTTCCCCTTCCATTCCCTTTATGGATAGTTAATTTATCATTTGATATATAATACATTTGTATCCAATTATGGTTTGAATTAGGGTTTATGTCTCATAGGATATTCGATATCCTCATTCAGGCCTTTTGATCTCTATTGATTCTTTTGATATATATATTCTTCTATATATATATTTTGTTTTTCACATTTATAACCAATTTTGTCTGTGGTTTATCATTTGATTAGCCTCAGTGAAATACACAAGTTGATTTGGTCTAGGTCGTTTCTAATTGTACGTGATTAAAATATTAAAACACAATTGTAATTACACATTGAATAATTGGTAGTCAGTTTTTAGGATCTCAATTAGTTAATTTTAATGTGAATGGTTAAGGTTTCATTCTCTTCCTTCAAATAAACATATGTAATCAGACTATGGACGATATAATAGAAATCTTCCAAGTTTTATTACATATTAATACAGATACATATATATGCAATCTAAGGGTTCATATAAAGATACGACACCATGTATAAGCATATTAGTAGGGATTTGACCTAAATGGAATTAGGTTCAGTTTTTATTATAAGCATTTTAACTTTATATGGTATATTCACTGTTCTCTTCCTTGTACATTGGGAGATGTGTATACACGTTTGTGTTTATATATCTCCATGGTAGTTTTAGATTTATTTATATATTTTTAGATATGTCAGTCTTCTTACACGGGGCATACCCCGCTTTAAGGACACTCACGTTAAGTACACTCGCGGAAGTAAGGACATATCGGCCAAGAGGCAAGGCAGCTCACGCATGAGCCGTCAGCCTCCTGATGAACAGCAATACCAGCTCCCTTACATGCACCAAGCTGTGCGCAAGCAGGGAGGAGAGAATTAGAGAGCCTGTTACAAAGCGTTCGTTACTGCATCAGTTATGCACGTATATACGATGAGTACAGTACATGATCGATAAGTGGGGATAAAGGTAGGGCTTCACTTTATGTACCATTTTCACGTTACATTACATGCTCGGTCCCATTGCGTACGTTAATGCGGGGTATGCCCTGTAATGTTTTGTTTAATTGTTTCAATATGTGAAACCATTCAGCACAGCAGATTGATCTGGATGAATCTAATTGACTGGTGGAAAATTGGATAGTTTCCTATAAATAGCAAGCCTGTTCAAGTAGTAGTCATCCCCTGATGAAATTTCCGCTGAGAAGGAAAGAGAAAAGAAGAAGAAGAAACAGAAAAGAGTAGCGTCACGTGGTAGAGGCATCTACGGTGGTCGAGCAGCTCAGACACAGAACTAGGACGTCCGTTCCGGATATCTCGCTCTCTGACGGTGGGAACCTTAAGACAGGCTACGATCGAGGAATTCCTCCGGGTCCACAGAGAGAGTTATGAAGCGGCTCCCCGCAGACAGCGTCAACTCCTACATCCATTTGCGAGATTACAACAGCCGCTTACGCCAGTACAGAGGAGAACTATGCAGTTCTGTGACTCGGCTTGGGGCATGGGCTGGTCCCATAATATGATTTAACTTATTGAGAAAGTGGTGAGTTGGCAATGTCGTTACGGGCGAATTAAACCTTTTATACACTGATTGATACACGGATCGGGCGCTTTTTCTTTTCGTTTCCAATATATATATTATAAATATATCAGTATACAAAGTTAGGTCCGAAAATAATGGACACTGATACAAGTTTTTGTTTATTGCGGCAGTGTCTGTACCAAAATTAAATTCAAGTTACCAGTTAAAATAAATGAATGATGGGCTTAAGTGCAGTCATCAGCTTTAAGGTGAGGGTATTCACATCAAAATTGGAGGAAGGGTTAGGAAATTACATAATCTTAAATATGTAGCCCCCATTTCGCAAGGGCCAAAATGAATAGACCAATTGACTCAAAAGCGTCTTCCATGGACAGGTGGGGGATTCATCGTCTTATTTCATCATCAATAAAGTAGGTAATAAGGTTTCTGGAGTTGATTCCAGCGTGTGGCATTCGCATTGGAAAAGCTGTGCTGTGAAACCCCACAAACATGAGCGGTCTACAAGAGCTCTCAATGCAAGTGAAACAGGGCATCCTAAGGTGCAAAAAAAAAAGAAAATTCATCTGAGAGTAGCAGGAACATTAGGAGTGACAAATCAACAGTTGGTACTTTGGAGAGAAAAAAAAGAACGCCACCTGGTGAAATCTGCAACACAAAAGGGCCTGATGCACGGGAAGACAACAGTGGTGGATTGATCTTAGGATCCTTCCCTGGTAAATAAAAAACCCTTCACAAAATCCAGCCAAGTGAAGAAACACTGCTCCAGGAGGTAGGCATATCATTTATGCCAAGTCTGCCATAAAGGAGAAGGTCTCACGAAGAGAAAATAACGAGCAGGGTTCACCTTTCCACAAGGTGCAAAACCATTCCTAAGCCTCAAGAATAGAAAGCCCCACCGAGGTAGGGACTTGCCCACCAAACAATATCTAAAAAAGCCAGACCAGTTCTGGGAACAGCATTATTTGCGACAGATGAAACAAGATCAACTGTACCAGAATGATGGGAAGAAAAAAGTATGGAGAAGAAAGGCGGAAACAGCTCATGTTCGAAGCAAACACCATTCATCTGTTTAAAACCACGGTGAGGCAGTTTATGGCATGGGCAATGCATGGCTCAATGGCATGGGGCACTAGTGTTTATTGTGATGTGACAGAAGACAGAAGCGCGGATGGAATTTCTCAATGTATAGGGATATGGCCACTTTCTGCGTTTAATAAATAATCAATTTTACAAAACATATTATGCCATGGAGCTGCGCTTCGTTTTTGTCTTGGTTATAGATATAATTGTGAGGCCCACACCATTGCAGTCACTTTTGTCCCAATTTACAGGCCGGAAACAGTGTATAAAGTTTAACTGCATGGGTTTCATTTACAGGGATTAGTCATAAAAACAAAAATTAAACTTTGCGTCAGATATTGTCAATAGATGAGTCCTGTGATCCTCTTGAATCCCACAAGTGCTTGAGTCAGTAAGGAGAAACAAAAAAACAAATCATAGCTATAAACTGCCGGGTTATGTCAGCTTATGCAAAAAACACTACATAACAAACTAAAAGTAAACAGACTTAAAATTATTAAAACATAATGAACTATGGTCATTAACAAAAGACTGCAGTACATGAGAGATAACTGAGAGCCGGAGTTTTGATAAAATCAAAACCCTTACTTACAAGAAGCAGGGTTGGGGTGTGTTTGGTGACAACAAGCGGGTAAAAAACTGGGGTCGGTTGTCCAAGGGGTCCTGTGATGGTCCGGCAGGGCTCCACTCGGTGACGTGAACCCGCGCCAAAGTCTCAATCACGCATGGGGAACACGGGGGGAGGTACCTGGGACGCTAACGCCAACACCAACGTGTGGTCAGGTATCCTCTCCCACTGCTCCTCCTCTCTGCCCAGACATCCAACAGCAAGCCCGCGCGTACCCCACGGGCTTAAGGGCACACGAATCTCTCGCTCGGGAACTGATTACAACCAGATAGTCCCTCTAGGTACTGGAACAGTTACAAAGGGTGGAACAACTAGAACCAGCCCTATGCGTTTCGTAGATCCAATCTCCTTCTCTTCAGGGGGCTACCTGGCACACGCATTGGGGTTGGCGTGAGCCGTCCCCACCAGCGTACCTGTTTTCCTCCACCGGGTTCCCGTGAGTGAACGTATGTGAGGAATGATTGTTCATTGTAAGAATCAGGGAATACCTTCCTCAAAGAGGGTTACTCCTTACCGGCCCCGCCTTACAGACCACGGCAGCTGGTCTCTCTCCCACCCCCACGGGGACAAAACCCCCGCCATGTAACAGGATGCGTGCTCCACACAGGGGCGTTCTAAGAATCATGCGGAGTCTTGGCTCCCCCCAGCTCTGCCGCATGGTCCCCCCGGAGCGAAACACGGCAGATGCGCGAGTGCCACCGCTCTCAAGCTTGCGGCAACACTAATACATGACTCACCAGCTTCAGGTATTCCAGCCTATCCGCACGCGGACTCACGCCCCCAGTCTCATGGAGCCTAGTTTCCTATTTATATTCTGATCAGCATCTCTTCCTTGCTGAGAATAGTTCTATGGTAGCCTTTGCGTTCCACATCTATGCCTTGCCTTGTGCTTTGTTACCTTAACCTCTCATTGTTTCTCTCCTGTTTACCGATGGCTAAACTTAGGACCACTTCTGAATCGACCTCGGACTTGCCTTGACCATCTGCTACTCGTCAACCCTCGACATGTTCTCTCGACACTACCATTCTCCTAGCTCCTACCCCTGACAATGGCAATCAGACTATGACCTCTATTCTGGCTCATCACACAACCTCCAAGTGTCAAGTACTATTCTAACCCACCTTCCCAACCATGACCCGGCATGTCCAGCTATCAGGTCTACCAGGCCTGCGCACAGTGGCCGTGGGTGCATGGTGTCATATCTTCCCCCTCAGAGGACCGGGTTCAGGCCTGTTCGTGGTGAGCACAAGTAACAGTATGCCAGCCCAACTAACATGGCCCCCTCTGAGGCAGGAGAAAAAACCAGACGGTTGTGGTGCTCTAAGGCTAGGACTCAGCAACTTCAATTGTAATGTCTATATTTGTATCCTCGAAGTATCCCACATTATTAAATGGTGACCACCTATAACCATAAACACCTAATGCCCCCAGGTATAATAAACCGGAAGAGTATTACCCAGATAGGTAAATAATCACACAGCTAGTGTGCAGCCCAAATCATTGATTAGGAATAACGGTGGCAAAATTGAGTAGATTAAATCACTGTGGCAGGTAGGTGGTCCTCCCGCGGTCATAAACCTTCATGGTGCGTGTGCATCCGTACTCCACAGCAAATGCAGATATATTCCATATAGCTGTGCTCCAAACTCTCCTTTCTGGAGATCCCCCTCTGAGGCAGGGCAGTCAAGCGCCCATAGAACGAACTTTACCGGTGTAGGCGCACGTCGCCTCATTACCCAAGAAAGAAATCTCTAAGATGGCTCGTCCCCAGCACCACTTTAGTCTGCTGCCACTGTAGCTGCGCAGTCCCCCCCTCTCCCTCGTACTGTACCCACATCTACAGAGCCACGACTACCTACCCCAAACAAATATGCGGGGAGACCCCCCGAATGAGAGGATCATCAACAATGTGTAAATTCAGTTTGAGTTAACCCCTTCTCGCTTTCCCTCTGCAAGATTCAAGAGTTCGCTTACATCCTGTCTATGCTGACTGGTGATGCACTGGCTGGGAATCTTCATTGTGACGAGACACCGAGATCACGCAGATGTCCTCGCTTCCTCAGGGAATTTAAACAGTTATTTGATACTCTCGGCCACAAGATAATGGTGGCTTTCTCATCTCCAATCTCTCTCAGTTCCGATCTGTCGCCCAATATTGCCCTGGAATTCCGGACCGGCGTGGGCGAAAACTGCCTGAATGATGAAGGCCCTGTCCACGGCCTTGGCAGGGACTTGCCGAGCCTATAAAGGAGCAGCTGGCGGCTCAAGAAAGATCCCACCATTTGGAAGACCTTTTTTGTTTGTATCCGCATTTATGACCAGCGTCTCCAGGAGAGGAGGGTCGAACGCTCGCTACCTGGTCTGTCCCACCAGATCCGCTAGTCCACAGTCTTATTCCCAGTGTTCCCAGCCTCCAGACGAACCCAACCCATGCAAAATGGGGAGTTACTGGTATCCGCGATGGAGAGCAAACAGCCGGTTGGCCGACAGCGGTCTGTGTCATAATGCGACAAAAACCTTATAAAGTACATTGTGTCGAACGCGTAGGTTGCGTCATCTAGTCCCATTTTTTACTCTGTATGTAAACTTGCAATAAATTATCCCCTTTTTGTCATTTTGGAGTGGCCTGGCCTTTTTTTCCTCTTTGGAATACCGGAAGAAGGATTTCCTTTTGTGTGCTTCATCTTCATCTCTACCTCCACTTACTGCGGGGATCCTGGACATCCAGGGGGGTGGCAAAGTGCCCCCTCCGACCTGGAAAACCCCAAAGTCAATGAGGTATAAGGGGGTCACAATTGGGTACCATCTCTCCTTCCATTTTCCCAGCAAAAACTTCCTGATCTGGATTATGATGCCCATTCTTTTTTAAGGTTGTTGACACAGAACCAGGTCCGCCTTAAACCCTGGAGGTAGACGCATTGGATATTGGGCAGGCCCATCCTCTCTCAAAGGCAGTCCTCACAGGACAAACTACAATCCTGCGTTCTTCTCCAAAAAAATTGTCCCCGGCGAACAAAATTTATGATGTCGCAATAGGGAGTCAGGCCATAAAAACTCGCTCTACCGAATTGAGGCCCTTTTGGAGGGCACAGAGAACCCATTTCGATCTACCGTGAACAAAATCTTTGTATATAGGACACGCGGCGCTAGGAGCATGTCAGGCCGGGGTCTCGCTTTTCTCAAGATTTATCTATTTGTATTTCCTATATACCCAGGTCGAAAAAACAAAAAGCGGATGCCCTGTCACGTAAGTTTCAAAGACAAATCTGAAGATGTTTCCGAGATGATTCTACCTTCCCACGTATGTCATGGCCAATTCCTTTTGATATTTGGATTAAAATGCAGCACCACAAACTATTTCCTCAGTGATCTTGAGTTGCCGGATGGTCGTAAATATGTAACCTCAAGCGTTAAAAACAAAATTAATTTTAATAGAGTGGCGGCCACGCATCCAAGTCTGCGGTTCTTGGGTACCAGAAGAACTCCGACCTCACAAACGTACTTTCTGGTGGACTACCATTAAGGGAATTGAGGAATTCGTCAAAATCCTGCCCGACCTGCGCTCAGGTCAAGACAACTCGCAGCAAGCCACCATGTTTCTAGCCGTTGCTGCCATTACGGAGACCCTGGAGCCACTGGATGGACTTTGTTGTGGAGCTCTTCACTTCTAGGGAGATGAATACTATCCTGTGGCGTGGATAGGTCTCCAAAGCAGGATCATTTTATCCTCTAAAAGGTCTGCCCAACTCTGCTACCTTAGCAGACATTTTGTTGAAGATATTTTCCGCTTCACAGGTTCAATTGACCATTTTTTACGACCGCGGGGGGTCACAATTCATTTACAAAGTTCTGGCGAGCCTTCACCCAAAGTAGGACCATCACTCTCAACTTTTCGTAAGGGTTACCACCCTTAGACAATGGGCAAACTAAGAAGAACAAAACCAAACCTTAGAACAATACCTGCGGTGCTTTGTTTCCGACAGTCAAGCTGATTTGGTGGACCTTCATCCTGGCGGGGGGGGGTGGGGGGGAGATAGGAGTTTGCCCCCAACGCTTTAAGGGCAGTTCCACGCAGGAATTCCGTTTTTTTTTTTATTATAAATTACGGCTTCCACCTCGTGCGGCTCCCATTTCATCAGGTTTCGGCAGCTGACTACCGAATTTAGGTTATGCAGGAATCAGGAAGATATTCCAGAAGGCACTGAGGAGATGATTCGCAGGTAGAAGGTGGACGCGGCCGTCATCGCCAAGAGGTGCCTGACTTCAAGCCAGGGAGGAGACAGGTATGGTTCTAGTCAAAAAAACATTAGGCTGAAGACTTCCAAACTTAAACTGGCCTCCGGTACCTGGGTCCTTTTTTTACTGTGTTGGAACAGAAACCATGTTGCATATCACTTCGCTTCATCATCTATGAAGAACCCATCAGTTTTTCCTATCCCCTCCTGAAAACCCAGTGTACCCAGAGTCCACAATTCATAAGATGCCTACGATCCAAAGCTATGATGGTAAAGGACAAAGGACAATACGAGATTCAATCAATGTGAGATGCGAGAAAAGTCCTAGTATCTATCCAGTACTGGTTCACTGGAGGGGTTTTGGACCCCATCACCAAATACATGCTCATAGGTGTAGCTCTTACATGCCAGCCAGCACCCCCACAAGGCAGACTGGAGATGTCCTGAGGCTGCTCTCAAGGGGGGATGGGGTTCTGTAAGAATCAGGAAACACCTCTCTCAAAGAGGGTTTCCTTTTTTTTCCTTACCTGCCACCTCGTACAGCACTCCACGGCAGCATGTCCCCAGATCACTGCGGTCTCTCTCCTCACCCCCCATGGGACAAAACCATGGACACGTACAGGACACGTGCACATGCGGGGAGTTCTAAGATTACGCAGAGTAAGGCTCTGTTCCCCTGTTCGTTGCCCGCATGGTCTCCCCGCGAGGCGCGACGTGTGACGCGCATGCACCGCTCTCAAGATGCGCAGCAAACAATAACGTACTGCTCACCTGCTTCGGTGTTTCCTAGCTATTCCCGCGCTGCTGGACTCATGCCCCCATTTCTCATTGGTTAGAGTTCCATTTTATTATCCTGCGTCAGCCATCTCTCTTGGCTGAGCATAGTTCTTATGGGAGCCTTGCGTTTCCACATTCTCTGCATTGCCTTGTGCTTTGTACCTTAACTTTCGTTGGTCTTTTCGACTGTGTACCAACCCGGCTGACTTTAGGACACACACTTGGAATTCGACCTCGACTTGCCTCTGATAAAAACCACGACACTCCATCCCTAGACCTCGGGCCTCGGACACTGACCATTATCCTGGCTCCTACACTGACCTGGCACTCGGACTCTGACCTCCTCTCTGGCTCCTCCCATGAACGGAAGTCAGTACTTTTTCTAACCCACCGCTGCCAGGGGTGAGTCGGTGTCATATCTTCCCACCTCCAGACCGGGGGGTTCCGCCTGTCATGGCGGAGCTACAAGCGTTACAGTCGGCAGAGAGGCGTGACGCCTGTGAACATGCGTCCTCGATGTCTCCACTGGCGGAAGTACAGAACATGGACACACTACAAATTAGTGAGACGGCTTCCAGGATAATCTCCATAGATAATATTAGTTGGCGGAAGAAAGCCACCGCCAACGCTGAACAAAAACAAACAAGCGGGGAGAGGTATGAAGATTGAAAGGTAAAGGTCTGGCATAGGATCACAGGCTACCTTTTCCTCAGTGGGGGAGAGGAAAGTGAAATCGAACCATCTGCAGTAGTGCCATTCAAGGAACCAGACGTGGTCAACGATGATCCCGGATGCTGCAACTGGACAAATGATCCGGATCTGGGAAGAACCTCTGCCATTCCCAAACGAGACTGTGGTGCACACCAGAAGAAGCAGTGGGGAATGGCTTGCCTACCATGTACACTCCCTAGCGGCTTCAGAAGCCGGCACCGACCCACCCAAGGAGTCGATTGGACCTACCTTTGCACTACTAAAGACTTGAGCTTCCAAATTCACACACCGGGCCTAGCCGATGATAGCCTCTCCACCCAAAAGAAGACGTTTACAGAGGAGACATATAGGAGTCAAAAGAGTGAGACCGCCCCAGGGGGGAAACCAGGATATCTTCTGAGGGTTGTATGGACACAGTGATCGGCGAACGAGGGCCCGCAAGGAGGGTAGGTAGTATCCAGGAAGCAGTGCCGCTTAGTCTGCCCCTTAGGCCCTAGCTATGCCTGAGTCCTCCAGAACAAGTGTTGCAGGGAAGCCACAGATAGGGACGCTTCTCCGTTCCGTTAGTAGTAGCAGTGGGGCTGACACCGATGATTGACAGGCCATAGACAGTTTAGGTGAGATCATCCTGCTGGGATGGGAAGGCGGGCTCGCCCAACCAGGTGGACCTGGACACATAAGGCGTGAGGGGATTGGTCGGACAGCCCCACCTTGTGGGAACTGAATGATCCTCTGACACGGCAACCCCTGGGAACAGGAGTGCCAGGGAGGTATATAGTGCACCAACGATTCTCACAAGAGGTAGCGCTACCTCCCACTCTTTGGGTGGACTGTTCTATGGACAATCTGGTGTTTAGGTGCATAGGGAACCTCTGGTTTTTTTTTCTACTTGGGGAACACACTGGGGGGTTCTGGTATTGTGTTGCGTATTACATGGTTATTTTTATTTTGGTTGTGTTTATTGTTATACGTGTAAGTAAAGAAGTTATATGATACAGTGATAGTGGTTATTGAGTCCGATGTGGGACCACTCGCTCTTCTTTGATCCCTTATAGGTGGAGGCGCGGCACAGAAGGAAAGAGAGACACTCACACAGACTCCCAGAAGCCCAATAATCCTGTTGCAACAGAGATCAGTACTGGATGCTCTGGGGAAATAAATCATAGAGCATTACTCCACTTCCCCGATGAGCCCATTTGACCTAGTAACCCTTTATGTAAAGTCTCTCCATGAATATTCCTATTTAAAGCAGTAATACTTATTTCCTACACAACAGTGTAGTTTGTAACAGTTTCACCAAGTCATCAGTAACTGAAAAAGCAGAATTAAGATGGGTATTAAAAGTCATAATAGAAATATTGAAGAGGAGACATGGACCCGTTCACATTAATATATCTTTAAAAAAAATCCTCTTTTCATCCAAAACTGTGTTTCGGCCATCCCGATTGCCTCCCTTATCCTATTACCATCAGTACATATTCCTAATCTGATGCCCTCCACACATCTAAGGCCCATTTTCTGCTTTCTGAGACTCATGCATTATTCTTTGTTGTTGTTTAACATTTCTTTAGAAGCAAGCGCAGGGCAACACAGGAAAATCTCCCACTCTGTCTCCCAGCGCTTTCTTTAATTGTTTCCTTAGGTGAGGATAAGGAAGTTCCCAGTTCAATCAGCACCTTATCATTGCCATTCATACGTAGTAATACTTAGTAATAACTCATACATATACATTACACATGATTGGCAGCAGACATACATATCAGCAGTGTTATCCACATCCAAGGGTTGTGTGCATTTGCAAAGCACTGGCCAGTTCCACTAGACCCTAACATATTAAGAACATTCAGGGTTGCGTGTCCTATCAAAGTCAAGTTGATATATTATGTTTTAGTCTATTTGCAATGTTCTCTCCAGTATACTATTGTAATGTTAAAAAAGGTTTATTGAAAATTAAATATTTATCTCTATATACCTTCCTGGTTTAAAATATAAAAACATTTACGAAATGTAACCTGCTTTTTTTTTCTATGTTTTTTGAAGTGAACTTCTTTAGTGGCCACCTATTTGATGGGGCTAAAAACTGGAGATTGAGACGAAATGTGTAACGGCCAGGACGTCACGGCTCACACCCAAAACGGATACCTGTGACATGCCGGCGGCAAAGAGATAGTCGCCGCCGCCGCTCCTAAATGGCCGCCGTTCCCCCCCCACACCCGCTGTGACAGCTGCGGCGGGTGCGAGAGCCGGGGCGCCGCTCCTAACGGCCGCCGTTACCTCACAGTCCGCTGCCATGAGTATACCAAGAGGCTGGTGCAGAGCTTCCGGTTGCTGAAGGTTGTAGTAAGATGGCGGAAAGCCCCGCAAGTTATCCCGGCTGGAGAGGAGGGACCGCTGCTCAGCCTCTACTCCCTATTCTCTACCTCTGCTCCCCTTCCTGGGTTCCCGCGACTAAGTGCCAGCGAAGGAGGAGAGGAAGCCACGGGATCATGGAGGGTCATCATCATGAAACTGCAGCGGTCCCCCACACAGCCGCTGACAATGCGGCGACGGCACGCTAGCCGCCAGTGCCGGCTCCCCTCCCACCAACGCCTCAACATTGACTCAACCGCTGCCACTCCTAACGCCCTCCACACCGGAAGACGTCCCCCTCAACGCATGCGCAGAGGCTCTGTCATAGCCAATGTGTGGATGGAGTTTAGTGGGGGTTGTGATGGCAGAGGGCGCTGCTGCCAAGGCAACCGGTGATTGGCTGTCGCGTCTGCTCGCCGCTGACGATGGTTGAGGGGCTGTCAGTGCGGTCAAGGGGTCCATTCTTCCCATCAGCCAGCCCGGCACGGGCTCTGCGGTGCTGCCTGCGTGAGTACGCTGCCTCAGTTGGTGGGGGTAGATATTGAGGCTGAGGGTCCACCCCTGCCTGTCGCCCTGCTCCTGTAACGGGGGTAGGAGCAGGGGGGGAAGGGGGGGGAAGGATAACCTGTGTCGCAGGGGGGGCTCTGCAGCAGGGAACAGCCAGGTCCGCAGCTAGCCGGGGGTAGTGGGAGTTGGGAGGAGGAGGGGGGAGGAGGGAACGACAACAGAGAGATATTTCACACCACACAGAGAGAGAGATGAGAGAGACATTACATGACTGACACACACCCCTCACCACTGACACCACACACACACACACACACACACACACACACACAACACACACACCACAACACACACAACACACACACACACACACCACACACACACAACACACACACACAACACACACTCATTTTACACCTGAATGACACACACTCCACACACACCCACACACACTCACAACACACTCACACACGACTGCCACACACTCACACACTGACTGACACACATGCAACAATGACTGACCACACATGCCACACATGAATGTCACACATCAACACTGACCAACACACATACACACCTGACTGCCACACACACAAACAAACACACACTGACGGACACACAACCATTACTCTCGACTGACACACCTACATTACTCTCTGACTGAACACAAATACATACTCTCTGACTGACACAATACACCACACTGACTGACACACATACATACTCTCTGACTGACACACATTACACACATGACCGACACTACACTGACTGAACCACACGTGGCCGGCACGCGCGTATAAGCAAATTTATTGCGTTTGTCAATTGGAAATTGTATTTGATTTTTAATGAAAACATCACAAAACACAAATAAAATTATGTGACAAAAGTCAAAGAAAGTTTCACTTACTATGCGGTGCACAGCACACACATGTTTTTTTCTCTGTTCACTCAGACATGTTCTCATCATAGCCATTCCATCTAAACTTCCAATAAAGTAATACTAAAACAACGTCTAATTAACTGGTATGTAAGTTTTACATTATGAGTACTTCGGGATTGAATATTTAACTATTATATATTTCAGAAAGTCTTATTTTTGTATATCTTTACAAATAATTGCATTTCCTCCATATTTGCTAGAATTTATATTTGATTAAAATATACAATTTCAAACTAAAGTCTAAAAAAAAAATCATTAATAGATTGCATGTTAGTTGTGATATTAAAGAACCTATTCATATCTGCCAAAGTGGTCGATCAATTCCGTTTCAGAAGAAATTCCCCATTGTGTCACATGTGGAATTTCAACACAAAACAGACCAATTGGCTGCTGTGGTGGGTTATAGAATAAGGCCCTTACGCCCATGTTTAGTCAACATGCTATGTCCGTTATAATACACCTTTTGTGCTGGGAAAAACACTTGCCAGCTATTCATAATATGCTAGTAGGTGTCCATTGGTAGAGCCACCCACTTAGTAAATTGGGCCTGCGGCGTTACTTCTTGTTTTTTATTTTTGCCTACCAATTTTAAGGAAATTTTGCTAAAGGTAACTACAGCTGCTATTTTGGCGTGATGGAACGATGGACAGCTGTGAAAGTAATTGGGGCTTCCCACTGAGCACAATTACCATCAAGCGTATGTATCAATGCAGGGAATCGCCAACAAAAATATTGCTTGCATGTGAAAACCCAGGGAATCAAAAGAACTGCTGAAAAATATATGTCTAAAGTACAATAAAATAGAGAACAAAATCAACCAACACCATGTGTGACATGTTTAAGGAGTGAAAAAATCTAGGGGATTATAACACAAGTACAAAAGAAAACACGTAAATATTTTAAAAAAACATGTAAAGTTATTTGTTATCTGGAAACATGGGACGGGAGTTTAGTTTAATTGCCTTTAGCAGGTCACTTTTGTACAATATCACTGTTTGCAATGAGCAGGGAATGTGCCCAAAAACTAACTTAAGAGATGTATTTAGCAAAGAAAACGGATTTCTTGTTCTTACTGATGCAGGGATATTAGAATAATGGAAAATAAGAAAGATTATAAACCTACAGATGTGTGAATATTTTGCACAACTTGCGGAACTAGCTGAAATCTGAGTTTTATTTTGTGAGACATTTTGAAAAATTGGCAAGGCATTGCCAAAAAAAATTAATTTGCAAGCATTAACGGGCCAGGGCCACTATGGCTGTTTACTAGACGCTAATTTTCGCATCAATTCTGGTTAAAGGGGAGACATTATGGTCATAGAGAAAGCCAGAGAAAAAAAAAAAGAGAAAAAACGAATTGCGGCAATACAACTGGCGAAAACTTATTCGAGCGCGGCTAGTCCCACGAATTCGGGATACCGGGTGATTGAGGTTTGTGACGTTTTCTCGCCAGAGTGCATTGAGGTATTTTCCAGGCGGATGAAGCATTTATCCGTGGATGCAATACTGCACAGTATATATATTTATACTGCATACAATCATGAATTTATGCCAGCTGTTAGACACGCAGCATTGAAGCCTATTAAATCCTATCATGATCATTTAAACAGATCAGCCGCCCGTCAGCCAGGCATGAACCCAGGCTGCGGAAGGCAAAACGGCAACGGGGCTTGTAGAGGTGAGGAGCGGGCATTCCAGGTATCTGCAGGTACATAATGGGGAATTTGCTCGCTAAAGGGTTGTCGGTTGCAGTTTACGTGCAATGGAGCCCAAAGGTCAAAATAATCGCTTTAATCTTGCATACAAAAATAGACAGGCAATGTCCTGTGTAAAAAATTCTCCTCTACCATTTCAAGGACAAAGAGCCCATTGCGTAGTGCCGGTTACCGATTATTTTCTATGTGTTCTCTCGCATTTACTATCAGATCCAGGAGGGCACCAGAAGAGGGCCATGTGGGGGAGATGGTTTAACACTGAGCAGATGCTAAAGATCCAAACGCCAGGGTGGCAGCGCACAGCAATAAGGAGGGGGGGGAAAGCAGGGTCGCAGAAAAAAATAGTCCATTATTAATTCATGGTGGGGGGACAACAGCAAAACCTTCAACGCGTTTTCGTGTTCACGGAACTTATCAAGAAGTGCTGTTTAGTAAAAAACTACACATTTATATACAGCTGTTGCCTTATGTCGCGCCAATTCATGACGTCATGATTTATGTCTGAACCACTAAGAATTTTATTCTCCGCATGGCGCGCGGCGCCAGCAGGCTCTATCCTACTCTATATGGTAGTTTGAGTCCTCCGCGCATTTGCGCGCGGCGCCAGGGTATCAGGGGGTTATGATGCTGAAGTGTCTCTGCAGTGCATTCCAGCTTATACACGCCCCTAGAGGTGGTTCTAAAACGCAAGCCACGCCTCAGACTCACCAGAACAACTCCCCCTCATTCAAATCGCACAAAATTCTTAGTTGATCTGCTAGTATTGTCAGACACCGCGATGACGAGCGGCGAGCAAGGTTGTCAGGTGGCCCACTCCATTGTCAGTCAAGTACTGCAACACATGAGGCATGCAGCCCCTGACTATAGGAGAAATGAAAGAATAAACCACTCCAAAGCCAGTGAACGACCCGCGAAGCGATGAGGTGTAGAAGTGCAAAGAAACATACATTCTACATGGGCAGAGAGGGGCTATAAGGAGCCACTATGAAATAAAAATAAATAGTGGGAAATAAATGTTGTATAATGGCAGTAGGCTGTATATAAAGATACCTATAGGCAATATAGTGTATGGATTTAACGTAACCACAAAGGCTATGGTAAACAGATAAATGAATACAGTAGTAAAAACATATTTTAAACAGAAAAAAACCATAATATAAAAAAGACAATTACTGTTTTACAATTATGCATTTATCAAAAAAGTGATTTAAATGATAATACAGAATAATAATAAAAAACACTTTATAAAAAAGAGCAACAAAATATGTCTTGTGCCTTAATTCAGCAGATTGGCATATCCCGCGGATGAGAATAGTAATCATATAAGTATCACTTGTGGGTTGTGACATCAATCTAATTTGGGCTACGAACACATGATACTAATTTTTTGTTACATATTACTGATTATCTTGCCATGACTAGAAAACTCCAATTATCTATATATATATATAGGTTATAACTCAAAGATATTAATGATAAGTCAAGAAGTTGAGGTCAGCTGAAGATTACGTTTCTGTTTTGATTATCTAGTAACACATAAACTTAATTTTAATATCATGTAAACATATTCACAATATATGCAAACCATTGGGTTGTATTAGGGTCATTCCAAAGGAAATGATTATTCATTTGAGAAAATGGTTAATCTTCCAGTCTATATATTCCATCGGGGGGAACCTTGTTATTAATGGAAGATCCAATAGGATTCTCTGCAGTTCTAATGTTTTCACACGTATTACCCCCTCTTCTTTCCTGATTATTTCTCAATACTACAAATGAGAAATTATAATGACTCCCTGCCCACAATTCTAAAAATGTTTGGAAACAACATGTGTTCCTTCATTTTGCGTAGTCAAACCTGCAATGGTCCTGCATCTTACTTTTAATGCCAAATGTTGGTCCTACCGACATATTATTCCCACAGCCACATGAATAAATTACACTACAAATGTAAGTGTTACAATTGATGATAAGTATGTATGGTATAGAGTTTATGTGGACACTGTGGGAAAAGACATGTCGAGCCGGGGTACATGAATTGACACATATGCACTGATTACATTCGAAAAAGATCGACCTTTGTCACAAAATGTCGTTCGATATTTTACTGGTGTTGTTGATACTACACTGGTGATGAAAAAGGTACTAATGTCTTAGCTCGTCTGTAGACAAAATTTGGACCCCTTTTTATGTGTATTTCTTTAGGATTGGATCCAGCCGTAACAATTCCCAGTGCGATTCCCATCTTATTATTTGACTGGCCTTGGGATTTTGCTTATATTGTGAAATAAAAAACAGTGGACATGCTCGTCTCTTTTAGGTTCTCTTTTTTGTTTCAGGTGTATACAACTCCCCTCCTCTTTCGGGGACACAGACGGCATTACTGTTAGATCGTGCAATTTCCTTGAATCCTGTAGTGTAGTCTGGAGGGTATCCTGTCGTTCCTCTCTCAAGAAATTTATTTGTCAGATCCTAAGACTGAGTGAGGAACTCTCAAAGGTTGCGCCAGTTCCGTATCAGTATGAGGGGTAATGGCCTTTGGGTATCCTTTAATCACGGACATGGCGGTGGCAGCTGTCGCTCTAAGAATGAATTGCGGGAAATTTGGTTCTTGTATATATCCGATTTATTTTTGATGATTGTCAATGTTAAAAGAAAATGGTCCAGGTAGCTGATGTGATGAGTATGATAATTAATAGTTGAGTTTGATAAAAAGGTTTTATTTTTAAATTCTATAACTTTCTAATAAAGTGCTCGTGTGTTCCGTCCAAAATAAAGATGGAGGTCGTCAATAACCGTTTATAAAAAATAATATTGTGGTCTATATAAAGGTTCGTTTGCCTTCCAAAGATAAATTTATTTTTTTTTTTTTTCTCCACCACCCCATAAAAAGGTTGGCATAGGAGGGGGCAAAACTTGTCACCAGTTGCCGTCCCCGAGTGTAAATAAAAACTTGTGATCAAAAAGAAATAAATTGTGCGTGAGTAAAAAAGTATTGATTCCATTAATAAAAAACCCCAATGGATGCGAGGAGGATGTACAGAAAATCAATCCCGTTGCATACACATTTAATTGTGGAGATGACACATGTAAGGAGGAAATTATTTGGCAAGGGAACAGACATTATTTAGAATTTAGAATATTAAATAAAAACACTTTGATATCAAACTCACTATTTAATATCATACTCATACAGCAGCTACCTGGAGTTTGATTTTACATTGAATCAATAAAAAAATTACAAGCGGATATATAAAGAAACCAAAATTCACGCCAATTCATCTTAGAGCGGACAGCATGCCACCCCGGTCAGTGATTAAAGGAATACCCAAGGCCAGTACCTCAGACTTGGTAGACGGGAAGCTAACCTTGAGAGTTTCATCACTCAGTCTGAGAGCTGACACATAAATTTATTGAGAGACGGATACGACAGGGAGACCCTCCCGACTACACTACAGGAGCGTCCAAAGGAAATTGAAAGAGCTACAGTAATGCCGTCTGGGTCCAGAAAGAGGAGGGAGGTGGATACACTGAAAACAAAAAGAGACAGAAAGAGGACGCAGGGGGGGCAGGCATGTCCAACGGCATTACTGTAGCTCGTTCAATTTCCTTGACCTCCTGTAGTGTAGTCTGGAGGGTCTCCCTGTCGTATCCTCTCTCAATAAATTTATTTGTCAGCTCCTCAGACTGAGTGATGAAACTCTCAAAGGTTGAGCAGTTCCGTCTCAGTCTGAGGTACTGGCCTTTGGGTATTCCTTTAATCACTGACCTGGGGTGGCAGCTGTCCGCTCTAAGAAATGAATTGCGGGAATTTGGTTTCTTGTATATATCCGATTGTATTTTTTGATTGATGTCAATGTAAAATAAAATGTCCAGGTAGCTGATGTGATGAGTATGATAATTAATAGTGATTTTGATATAAAGTGTTTTTATTTAAATATTCTATAAATTCTAATAAAGTGTCAGTGTTCCCGTGCCAAATAATTTCCTCCTACATGTGTCATCTCCACAATTAAATGTGTATGCAACAGGGATTGGATTTTCTTGTACATCCTCCATATCATCCATTGGGGTTTTTTATAATGGAATCAATACTTTTTTTACTCACGCACAATTATTTTCATCTCCCCTGCAGGGCCGGGCGATTCTACAGCCCTATTGGCTGGTACTGGCGGTACTGACTCTGGGGGCCCCTGTGCACCCTGGGGGACGGGACTGATTCTCTTGGGAAGCTATTCTCCATTGGCACCTCGCGCGCACTTCTTTTGCGCCATGAAACGAACCGTCCGTATGATCACCGCGCCGAAATACCCACGCGCATGCGTGCGCAGTCCAACATGGGTTGCGGCGCCCTGCAATGGGAGCCACGGGAAGACCCTCGCGACACCACAACTGTGGCCTTCGCAACCGGCCGCATGCGTCCCCGGCAACCCCCACACAAGCTCCTATCTTCCCCACCCTGCACAAGGCCGACGGGGTTCGCATGGGGGTCGGGGAACCCACAATCGCCGGCAGGTGTGAGGGGGGGCGATAGGCCTAATAAAACAGTTCTGTTTCAACATCTTTTTGCGTAATGTGATTGTTCCTGTGAGGGCCTCCTCCACTCAGTTGGGATCCCTCACAGGTGGAGGCGTTGCACCACGAGATCATATTATCTGTTGTACCCCACGGCTCCCCAAGCGGAGGCTTAGGTCTCGAGGAGCAACAACAGGTTA
Source organism: Ascaphus truei (assembly GCA_036426205.1). NCBI lineage: Eukaryota > Metazoa > Chordata > Amphibia > Anura > Ascaphidae > Ascaphus > Ascaphus truei. Next base: position 26,811 of record WSYH01001427.1, read on the forward strand.
CACAGCAGGAGTAGAGCGTCGTATTCACAGGAATACCCGTTTACATTGAAGGCGCTTGCTGAGAGCGCCATGGGGTGCCTTATTCAGTAGTATCCTATCAGTCGCATGTCTGCGCTCTGCCAAACAAAGTGGCCGATGGGCCGAAAAGCTGGGGGGGGTAGGAGAGCTCTGCCGGACACGTAGCGAAGGCTGTCTTTCATGGTCCTATTCACTCATAGGGACATGGTATACCCAGATCGCAAGTCGAGCACACTAAAACCATTGCGCTCCCGTGTGAGCATTCAGGATTTCTCAATGCGAGGGAGGTTGTAGTGATCGGGGGTACGTACGATGATTCAGAGTTCGATAAATCGACGCACAATTGTACAGATCCATTCTTCTTACCTTACACCGCTATGGGTGATGCATAAGGACTCCGAGACTCCGTCCCAATATTCCGCGGGTCTCCATTCATGCAGGAACTTCCTTACATACCACACCCTGGGGGCGACTTGGCGACGCGAGGTTCACGGAACGGCTGGCGTCACTCAGCCTATGGGTTGTTGGGCGGCTGCGACTGCGGGCCCCACATGCCATATCGCGGTGGAAAAAAAAATACCATCCTTCTTTCATTCAGCTTGGCCATCAGCGATCCATCCACTCAGTTGGCAGTGTCGATCTCCGAAGTTGAAGTCCCAGATCGACTAATGTCACCCACTGCCAGCGGCGGTTCCCTGGAGGCACTGTTTCTACCGGGCTGACGGGATATATGCTGCCCAGAATTGTCCTACATTAATGTCCATCGGAAATGGAGAGATATTTTGAAAAACCACGTAGGTTCGTAGAGGCAATTCGGTCGTCCACTCTATCACTTCGGTATTACCCTATACCCTCTCTGGGTTCTCCTCAGGGGCACTCTCCAGAGAGAACAGATGATCGGTCTATCTCGATCTGGATAACGGCACCAGACTGCCAGGCGTTTGCACTCCCTGGTAATGTCGTCAGTACCGTTGACGATTGTGAGGTCTTCCGTGACGCTCTAAGACATATACTCTGTTGCACTACTCTGTCAGTACAGGGTCAAGGAGTGGATTGGCCACGCAATTCATTGTTTTCTTTTCAGGTCGGCTCTTATTACGGCTCGCCACTATATCCGATTTGTTCCAAGATGACCGGATACTTGAACTGGGCCTGAGGCTTCGGGCATACAATTGCGCTCCACATGGCATGGGAGGTTCTTGCCGGTTTCAATTGAAGTATCTCAGTTTGAATCTCACATCTCCATCGATTGGGGGGTAATTCTTCATTGCTAACCCTCTCACCTTCATATGTTCCGCCGCCCGCAGGGGACAGGTGACCTAAGGTGTGGTATAGGAATTGTCGGATATATTGGTCATCTGGACGCTCGTGTCCAGTAAAGTAGAGCAAGAATACCTTCTACTACCACATGAATGATGGCAGGAGGGGCCCCGAACTGACAGTTAGCCATCCCCGCCCGGAGAAGTTCCATAGTATGGGCAAGCGTCAGTAGGAGCTTTGGGAGGCGCAGGGTGGCCTACAGTTGTTTTGCTTCTGTGGTCTGTATCGACAGATATATAGACACATCATAGACCTAACCGAGCTTCCTTATGGCCGTTTTCTTTTCTGGGTGACTCACAGGGCACTCTCTGGAAAACTGGCCTTTCTGGTCACAGACATAGCAGACGAACTATATTTAGGATCCAGTCGCTTGGGTAAGGGGGGGGGGGAGGGATATCCCCGAAGTCCGGCCTTTCGTTGAGGGCGACTTGGGTGGCTCTCTTCCTCTTTGACAGGTTTCTTGATCCGGCGAGCGGAGACTCCCGGAGGTCACTCGCAGGGGGATCTATCCCCCTTGGTGCGGTATGAGTTGGTATAGCTTCATGCCCATTTGACGATCCCCAAAATGTCCATTGAAGGTAGGGGGAGGCCCCTCCATTAGGGAGCACCTGATCATGATCATGATGTGGCACTGATCATGATCATGTGATGAGTGGGAATGGCCCCGGAGGAACTGCTTTGCGCCGGTATTCGTCCAATTTCACAAGGACCAGCTATATTCGTGAAGGAAGTCTGACAGGTATTCCTTCTCCTTCTGTAGGAGACCGAAATTTAAACCCACACTCACTCTCCTTTCATCTTTGCCTAGATCGGACTAACAAGTCTACAATATGTGAGCAGAGAGATCAGGGGTCTTGCGTCGCGCTGTGCTGACCATCGGGGTGGCGGCTGGGGGTAGGGGGCTTTCCAGGATTCTCTGACGTCTGACCGTCTTTCAGAGCAGGGCCAGTCACTCGATCACCTGAGGGTGTGTCCTTCCAAGAATGAGGCTTCTTCGCGTGGGGCGAAGGAACCATTCCTGAAAACGCCTTCAACGTCCGTAAGTGTGGGCTTGGGCGGACGTATTTATTAGCTTCCACAAGCTACGGGAATGTCCAAATCCTAGCATGGAGCCGACACTGTCTGAGGAAATTGTGATCCCCGCTCCCTGACTGTTAGGGGTTGGGGGGGTGAAATGGTGGTTCACTAAGCCGGTTATGGACCGGGGGTGATGTTGGCAGGACTACCGGCCCAGCTGGTGGCCCCTGCTAGCATCAGAGCGAAAGTCACTCGGGGGTAGGATATGTCTGATTGAGGGTTGTAATGGCAGCCATATCTTTATCTTCCCAACCCTATCTCTGTAAGGGAAGATTACGTGACTGGAAAAGGTTCCAGGATAGATTAGCGGGCACCTTGCTGGTAAAGTCTATGGTAGAACCACTACTCGTGGGCGCTCTAGGAGGGGGTATAGATAGTTCGGCTCGGTGGCCAGCAATAGGGAGTTCTTCCTTGCCGGTTCAAGGTTGTAGTGCTTGCTGATTGAGAGGGCGCCGCAGCCGAGGTAATGTCTTGTTACTGCGCTGCCAGCAGACAGGGAAACATGGATACATCGGAATGTACCCTGACTACGGCGTGTGAGCTGTTTTTTTATGTCTCTGACTCTATTGAGACGGCATTTGTCTCATTACTTACAGGGGAGGAGCATTCAGCTTTCTCCCCCTGTATGGAAACCAAACATTGAAGCCTCAAAAGACACCCATATCTGTGTTTACTCACACGAGGGACGTGTGAGGATCATTCTTATAGTCAGTAGTACTCTCATTACCCACCCATTTCAGTGGCCTATAGACACTGAGAAAGTCACCCTACGTATGAAAGAAAAGATACCTTCCCCACGAGTTGCACTCACACTTGGCGGTGTGAGTACTCTTGCTTTATTTGCTGCGTTATATTATAGCGGTTACCCCATACTATTATTATTTGCAATTTTCTCTTCAAACTGTTCATAAGATATATATCTGTTTGTCTTGCGGGTGACGTCTGAAGGAAAGTCGTCGGCGTATAAGAACTACCTGGACTGAGAAGAAAGAAAACACAGCAGACCAGAGAAAAAAGAAAGAGGAGAAGAAAACAGAGAAAAAAAAGAAAAAAAGAAGAACAATAAAGGAAACCTTGATGTGATAGCATTTACACAAGGCCGTGTTGTAAGTGTGTTTCCATTTTTCTTACCCCCCCCACCTTTAAATGAGAGGTTTTATACACTATATTACTATCCCTCTACCTGTGCTCCCCCTTACTTCTGTATCACCCACATGACAAGACATAGACCACAACATTCCAAAAGTGGTCAAACAATGATAGAACTTTGAAAAATTGGGGGAGGGGAATAGTTGTCCCCATGAAGGAGGATGAGAAGGACTGGGATACTGTCATGTGTTTACACATTAATGCACCTAGACTGTCACATCTGCAGGCCGACCCCTAATGACCTACCCTACCTTCCCGAGCATTGTGGGGGCCAGTTTCCATAGTCTACTGGGAGCCAATGGTTCTTAATGTTGGTATCTTTACGGAAAAGACAGGAAACTAGGGGAGAATTTGTATTCAAGTGGGATCACAACATAACTATATTCGATTGCCGATTGAGACATTCTGTATTTTGTCTGGAGAACCCATGAATTCGTGATGAATTTGCACACAGATGCAAGGGACATTTTTTACCCCGAATCGTTAACAGAAATTTTAGATTTGATTTTGTAGAAGATCCGTCTGTTAATTGCTCTCACTTTATGATTAGGACTCTAGGGACCATGTCAGAGTCATACCCTTTGGAAATAAACTGGGGGATCATCAACGTGATTGACTTTTCAAAGTCTCAGACAGAGTTGGCAGGTCAGTTGCGTCTATTAAATTGATCAAAGGATGTTTTGAATCCTTTTTGGATGGTGTTACTCGGCATGGAGATAACCATTCACTGATACATCCTTAAAATGACTTTAGTTGAAGTGATGTTATCAACGTCGAATGATTAAAACCAGATCAAAGAAATACCCAATTCAGGGGGGACCTGATAAGGTAAATCTATAGTCCTAGATCATTGTTATAAAAATCATCCATTGCAGTTGGAGGCAGTCTCCACCTCCATCCAGATGATCAGAAGATCATCAATGTTAGCGGCCAGAGGAACCAGACGTCGCCACAAGCAGTTGCAATTATTCCAATGTTTTGGATTCCCAGCAACCCCAATAAAGAGGTTCCCATAGTTGGGGGCAAATTTGGTCACAATGGCCGTACCACAGGTCTGGAGGAAGAAGATTTCCTCAAGCAGCAATCATTAGTGTTCAAAATGAACTGGATGAGCGACAGAAACGAACCCTGCATTGGATTGGGATGAAAAAGAAATGTCAGCCGAAAGAAATGCTCAATTGCCTCGAGACCCTTTTGTGCTCGAACCGGTATATAAAGATTGAAATACAGCTGTGCCCATCTATAAGTCGGTTCCATCAATAGAAAAGAGGAGTCAATGACAGGAAGGGTGTCTCTAAGATATGGACACCGAAGTTGTGGAACCACATAAGGCTGTGTATCCCCTAACCACCAAGGGTTCTACATATATGGACACCCCTGACGTCCAATTTGCATCCACCCCTGATATACCTGGAGGGTCTACGAGGTCTTTGCCACGTTTGGAAGGTGGTTAAAATATCGCATCAGGGGTTAGATATATATAAATATTTAAATTCAGCCTGGTTAAGAATGTGGCATCCAGACATTGTTAAGTAAAACCACAGAGTGGTTTGAAAGAGGAGGGAGGGGGGATCACTATTGAGAAACTCTAGGCCCTGCCTGGTATAAGATCCAGGGTCATGAGCCTCGGAAAGATTAGTCTCCCGATCGTGGGGAGAAACAATCCCCCTCCTTTGTCAGCCGGTCTCACACCAAGGACCCAAGACTTCTCATTCACCTAGTGCTTGATTCTCACATTACTGAGGTATCCTAGTTACCCTTTGTGGATTTTATACTAGTGTAACCTTTAGGCCCCCCTAGACTCATCTAACATATCTATGGTGTGACATGTGAGCGGGCGCGGTTAAGGGTTAAATGTGACTGGGGGTGCGTACATGCGTGGGGAACAGGAGGGCCTGAGTCTCCCGCGGTGGTGTGGGGATACACAGGAACAGGCTTCCGGTGGGTAGTAGACTCCATTCTTTCTAGTAGGTGGTGCAGTGCATACCATCCTTCTATTACCTTCCAGGGATGTGGGTTAGGACCCGATATAGAAGAATAGCACCCTGGTCCCAGGGTGGGTGCCTCAGAATCACACAACAGTCTTTAGAAAACGTAATGTATCTCTTTATTGCTCTGAGCCACGCCCGGCAAGTAAGTAGCAAACAGGCAGCTACAACAAACAACAGCAATCTCCACAGGCAACACACGACCCTCCACTCTGTACAGGCTTTCTCCTCTCCTTCCCTCAAGTGTGCACTCCGAACACAGATGGGAATGTGGGGATCCACATTTGTTATTTACGTAGTACATGCCCATGCGGGCTATCATATGTAGGGAGGGACAACATGCACTTTGAGAGTACACGCTTTTAGAGAACAGAAGAAACATTATTCATGGTATTACTACACATTAACGTGTCCAAACATTTATATGGAAAAACAACAACCAAAAGAGCCTTCTTCTCTTTTTGGTTATGGGCAGAATCTATTCCTCCACCTGACTTAGTGTGCCAGAATCTAAGAGGCTAAAATTAGGGAAACTTTCTGAATATGTATTAGATACATTGAGTCCTAGTGGCCTCAATGACCATATCGAGACAAAGTACATAAGAGTTTAGACAATGTCTTCTGCTTGTTACCTCTATGGGTTCACAGAGAGTCTGGGTTGAACATGTTAGATGTTCCCTCTGTTTTCCTGGAGTGGTGATTTGGAGAAGATCCTGGTCAGATCATTTATCACAGTATTTTCATATCTATATTTGATCACATAGCACTTGGTATATACATGAAACATTTTTACACATCAAATTTATAGAGAATTTAATAATTTAGGATGGAACTTTAATTAAACGTTCATTTAATTTAAATACACATTTCAGTAGTTCACATAACACATTAAGTGTTTTTTAGTTAAACATTTAATTTCTTAGTTTAGACATCACAAGAACATCTTAAGACATGAACACCAATATGAAATGGATCACAAACCAGCACTTATAAATATTTATCAATATTGATCAGCATGTATCGATGGATTGCTCCTTTTGGGTCGCTAGACATTACGTCTATTTATATACATATCTTTATTCTTCTTATTTGCTCGCTTTCTTCTACCCTTTCCCCTTCCATTCCCTTTATGGATAGTTAATTTATCATTTGATATATAATACATTTGTATCCAATTATGGTTTGAATTAGGGTTTATGTCTCATAGGATATTCGATATCCTCATTCAGGCCTTTTGATCTCTATTGATTCTTTTGATATATATATTCTTCTATATATATATTTTGTTTTTCACATTTATAACCAATTTTGTCTGTGGTTTATCATTTGATTAGCCTCAGTGAAATACACAAGTTGATTTGGTCTAGGTCGTTTCTAATTGTACGTGATTAAAATATTAAAACACAATTGTAATTACACATTGAATAATTGGTAGTCAGTTTTTAGGATCTCAATTAGTTAATTTTAATGTGAATGGTTAAGGTTTCATTCTCTTCCTTCAAATAAACATATGTAATCAGACTATGGACGATATAATAGAAATCTTCCAAGTTTTATTACATATTAATACAGATACATATATATGCAATCTAAGGGTTCATATAAAGATACGACACCATGTATAAGCATATTAGTAGGGATTTGACCTAAATGGAATTAGGTTCAGTTTTTATTATAAGCATTTTAACTTTATATGGTATATTCACTGTTCTCTTCCTTGTACATTGGGAGATGTGTATACACGTTTGTGTTTATATATCTCCATGGTAGTTTTAGATTTATTTATATATTTTTAGATATGTCAGTCTTCTTACACGGGGCATACCCCGCTTTAAGGACACTCACGTTAAGTACACTCGCGGAAGTAAGGACATATCGGCCAAGAGGCAAGGCAGCTCACGCATGAGCCGTCAGCCTCCTGATGAACAGCAATACCAGCTCCCTTACATGCACCAAGCTGTGCGCAAGCAGGGAGGAGAGAATTAGAGAGCCTGTTACAAAGCGTTCGTTACTGCATCAGTTATGCACGTATATACGATGAGTACAGTACATGATCGATAAGTGGGGATAAAGGTAGGGCTTCACTTTATGTACCATTTTCACGTTACATTACATGCTCGGTCCCATTGCGTACGTTAATGCGGGGTATGCCCTGTAATGTTTTGTTTAATTGTTTCAATATGTGAAACCATTCAGCACAGCAGATTGATCTGGATGAATCTAATTGACTGGTGGAAAATTGGATAGTTTCCTATAAATAGCAAGCCTGTTCAAGTAGTAGTCATCCCCTGATGAAATTTCCGCTGAGAAGGAAAGAGAAAAGAAGAAGAAGAAACAGAAAAGAGTAGCGTCACGTGGTAGAGGCATCTACGGTGGTCGAGCAGCTCAGACACAGAACTAGGACGTCCGTTCCGGATATCTCGCTCTCTGACGGTGGGAACCTTAAGACAGGCTACGATCGAGGAATTCCTCCGGGTCCACAGAGAGAGTTATGAAGCGGCTCCCCGCAGACAGCGTCAACTCCTACATCCATTTGCGAGATTACAACAGCCGCTTACGCCAGTACAGAGGAGAACTATGCAGTTCTGTGACTCGGCTTGGGGCATGGGCTGGTCCCATAATATGATTTAACTTATTGAGAAAGTGGTGAGTTGGCAATGTCGTTACGGGCGAATTAAACCTTTTATACACTGATTGATACACGGATCGGGCGCTTTTTCTTTTCGTTTCCAATATATATATTATAAATATATCAGTATACAAAGTTAGGTCCGAAAATAATGGACACTGATACAAGTTTTTGTTTATTGCGGCAGTGTCTGTACCAAAATTAAATTCAAGTTACCAGTTAAAATAAATGAATGATGGGCTTAAGTGCAGTCATCAGCTTTAAGGTGAGGGTATTCACATCAAAATTGGAGGAAGGGTTAGGAAATTACATAATCTTAAATATGTAGCCCCCATTTCGCAAGGGCCAAAATGAATAGACCAATTGACTCAAAAGCGTCTTCCATGGACAGGTGGGGGATTCATCGTCTTATTTCATCATCAATAAAGTAGGTAATAAGGTTTCTGGAGTTGATTCCAGCGTGTGGCATTCGCATTGGAAAAGCTGTGCTGTGAAACCCCACAAACATGAGCGGTCTACAAGAGCTCTCAATGCAAGTGAAACAGGGCATCCTAAGGTGCAAAAAAAAAAGAAAATTCATCTGAGAGTAGCAGGAACATTAGGAGTGACAAATCAACAGTTGGTACTTTGGAGAGAAAAAAAAGAACGCCACCTGGTGAAATCTGCAACACAAAAGGGCCTGATGCACGGGAAGACAACAGTGGTGGATTGATCTTAGGATCCTTCCCTGGTAAATAAAAAACCCTTCACAAAATCCAGCCAAGTGAAGAAACACTGCTCCAGGAGGTAGGCATATCATTTATGCCAAGTCTGCCATAAAGGAGAAGGTCTCACGAAGAGAAAATAACGAGCAGGGTTCACCTTTCCACAAGGTGCAAAACCATTCCTAAGCCTCAAGAATAGAAAGCCCCACCGAGGTAGGGACTTGCCCACCAAACAATATCTAAAAAAGCCAGACCAGTTCTGGGAACAGCATTATTTGCGACAGATGAAACAAGATCAACTGTACCAGAATGATGGGAAGAAAAAAGTATGGAGAAGAAAGGCGGAAACAGCTCATGTTCGAAGCAAACACCATTCATCTGTTTAAAACCACGGTGAGGCAGTTTATGGCATGGGCAATGCATGGCTCAATGGCATGGGGCACTAGTGTTTATTGTGATGTGACAGAAGACAGAAGCGCGGATGGAATTTCTCAATGTATAGGGATATGGCCACTTTCTGCGTTTAATAAATAATCAATTTTACAAAACATATTATGCCATGGAGCTGCGCTTCGTTTTTGTCTTGGTTATAGATATAATTGTGAGGCCCACACCATTGCAGTCACTTTTGTCCCAATTTACAGGCCGGAAACAGTGTATAAAGTTTAACTGCATGGGTTTCATTTACAGGGATTAGTCATAAAAACAAAAATTAAACTTTGCGTCAGATATTGTCAATAGATGAGTCCTGTGATCCTCTTGAATCCCACAAGTGCTTGAGTCAGTAAGGAGAAACAAAAAAACAAATCATAGCTATAAACTGCCGGGTTATGTCAGCTTATGCAAAAAACACTACATAACAAACTAAAAGTAAACAGACTTAAAATTATTAAAACATAATGAACTATGGTCATTAACAAAAGACTGCAGTACATGAGAGATAACTGAGAGCCGGAGTTTTGATAAAATCAAAACCCTTACTTACAAGAAGCAGGGTTGGGGTGTGTTTGGTGACAACAAGCGGGTAAAAAACTGGGGTCGGTTGTCCAAGGGGTCCTGTGATGGTCCGGCAGGGCTCCACTCGGTGACGTGAACCCGCGCCAAAGTCTCAATCACGCATGGGGAACACGGGGGGAGGTACCTGGGACGCTAACGCCAACACCAACGTGTGGTCAGGTATCCTCTCCCACTGCTCCTCCTCTCTGCCCAGACATCCAACAGCAAGCCCGCGCGTACCCCACGGGCTTAAGGGCACACGAATCTCTCGCTCGGGAACTGATTACAACCAGATAGTCCCTCTAGGTACTGGAACAGTTACAAAGGGTGGAACAACTAGAACCAGCCCTATGCGTTTCGTAGATCCAATCTCCTTCTCTTCAGGGGGCTACCTGGCACACGCATTGGGGTTGGCGTGAGCCGTCCCCACCAGCGTACCTGTTTTCCTCCACCGGGTTCCCGTGAGTGAACGTATGTGAGGAATGATTGTTCATTGTAAGAATCAGGGAATACCTTCCTCAAAGAGGGTTACTCCTTACCGGCCCCGCCTTACAGACCACGGCAGCTGGTCTCTCTCCCACCCCCACGGGGACAAAACCCCCGCCATGTAACAGGATGCGTGCTCCACACAGGGGCGTTCTAAGAATCATGCGGAGTCTTGGCTCCCCCCAGCTCTGCCGCATGGTCCCCCCGGAGCGAAACACGGCAGATGCGCGAGTGCCACCGCTCTCAAGCTTGCGGCAACACTAATACATGACTCACCAGCTTCAGGTATTCCAGCCTATCCGCACGCGGACTCACGCCCCCAGTCTCATGGAGCCTAGTTTCCTATTTATATTCTGATCAGCATCTCTTCCTTGCTGAGAATAGTTCTATGGTAGCCTTTGCGTTCCACATCTATGCCTTGCCTTGTGCTTTGTTACCTTAACCTCTCATTGTTTCTCTCCTGTTTACCGATGGCTAAACTTAGGACCACTTCTGAATCGACCTCGGACTTGCCTTGACCATCTGCTACTCGTCAACCCTCGACATGTTCTCTCGACACTACCATTCTCCTAGCTCCTACCCCTGACAATGGCAATCAGACTATGACCTCTATTCTGGCTCATCACACAACCTCCAAGTGTCAAGTACTATTCTAACCCACCTTCCCAACCATGACCCGGCATGTCCAGCTATCAGGTCTACCAGGCCTGCGCACAGTGGCCGTGGGTGCATGGTGTCATATCTTCCCCCTCAGAGGACCGGGTTCAGGCCTGTTCGTGGTGAGCACAAGTAACAGTATGCCAGCCCAACTAACATGGCCCCCTCTGAGGCAGGAGAAAAAACCAGACGGTTGTGGTGCTCTAAGGCTAGGACTCAGCAACTTCAATTGTAATGTCTATATTTGTATCCTCGAAGTATCCCACATTATTAAATGGTGACCACCTATAACCATAAACACCTAATGCCCCCAGGTATAATAAACCGGAAGAGTATTACCCAGATAGGTAAATAATCACACAGCTAGTGTGCAGCCCAAATCATTGATTAGGAATAACGGTGGCAAAATTGAGTAGATTAAATCACTGTGGCAGGTAGGTGGTCCTCCCGCGGTCATAAACCTTCATGGTGCGTGTGCATCCGTACTCCACAGCAAATGCAGATATATTCCATATAGCTGTGCTCCAAACTCTCCTTTCTGGAGATCCCCCTCTGAGGCAGGGCAGTCAAGCGCCCATAGAACGAACTTTACCGGTGTAGGCGCACGTCGCCTCATTACCCAAGAAAGAAATCTCTAAGATGGCTCGTCCCCAGCACCACTTTAGTCTGCTGCCACTGTAGCTGCGCAGTCCCCCCCTCTCCCTCGTACTGTACCCACATCTACAGAGCCACGACTACCTACCCCAAACAAATATGCGGGGAGACCCCCCGAATGAGAGGATCATCAACAATGTGTAAATTCAGTTTGAGTTAACCCCTTCTCGCTTTCCCTCTGCAAGATTCAAGAGTTCGCTTACATCCTGTCTATGCTGACTGGTGATGCACTGGCTGGGAATCTTCATTGTGACGAGACACCGAGATCACGCAGATGTCCTCGCTTCCTCAGGGAATTTAAACAGTTATTTGATACTCTCGGCCACAAGATAATGGTGGCTTTCTCATCTCCAATCTCTCTCAGTTCCGATCTGTCGCCCAATATTGCCCTGGAATTCCGGACCGGCGTGGGCGAAAACTGCCTGAATGATGAAGGCCCTGTCCACGGCCTTGGCAGGGACTTGCCGAGCCTATAAAGGAGCAGCTGGCGGCTCAAGAAAGATCCCACCATTTGGAAGACCTTTTTTGTTTGTATCCGCATTTATGACCAGCGTCTCCAGGAGAGGAGGGTCGAACGCTCGCTACCTGGTCTGTCCCACCAGATCCGCTAGTCCACAGTCTTATTCCCAGTGTTCCCAGCCTCCAGACGAACCCAACCCATGCAAAATGGGGAGTTACTGGTATCCGCGATGGAGAGCAAACAGCCGGTTGGCCGACAGCGGTCTGTGTCATAATGCGACAAAAACCTTATAAAGTACATTGTGTCGAACGCGTAGGTTGCGTCATCTAGTCCCATTTTTTACTCTGTATGTAAACTTGCAATAAATTATCCCCTTTTTGTCATTTTGGAGTGGCCTGGCCTTTTTTTCCTCTTTGGAATACCGGAAGAAGGATTTCCTTTTGTGTGCTTCATCTTCATCTCTACCTCCACTTACTGCGGGGATCCTGGACATCCAGGGGGGTGGCAAAGTGCCCCCTCCGACCTGGAAAACCCCAAAGTCAATGAGGTATAAGGGGGTCACAATTGGGTACCATCTCTCCTTCCATTTTCCCAGCAAAAACTTCCTGATCTGGATTATGATGCCCATTCTTTTTTAAGGTTGTTGACACAGAACCAGGTCCGCCTTAAACCCTGGAGGTAGACGCATTGGATATTGGGCAGGCCCATCCTCTCTCAAAGGCAGTCCTCACAGGACAAACTACAATCCTGCGTTCTTCTCCAAAAAAATTGTCCCCGGCGAACAAAATTTATGATGTCGCAATAGGGAGTCAGGCCATAAAAACTCGCTCTACCGAATTGAGGCCCTTTTGGAGGGCACAGAGAACCCATTTCGATCTACCGTGAACAAAATCTTTGTATATAGGACACGCGGCGCTAGGAGCATGTCAGGCCGGGGTCTCGCTTTTCTCAAGATTTATCTATTTGTATTTCCTATATACCCAGGTCGAAAAAACAAAAAGCGGATGCCCTGTCACGTAAGTTTCAAAGACAAATCTGAAGATGTTTCCGAGATGATTCTACCTTCCCACGTATGTCATGGCCAATTCCTTTTGATATTTGGATTAAAATGCAGCACCACAAACTATTTCCTCAGTGATCTTGAGTTGCCGGATGGTCGTAAATATGTAACCTCAAGCGTTAAAAACAAAATTAATTTTAATAGAGTGGCGGCCACGCATCCAAGTCTGCGGTTCTTGGGTACCAGAAGAACTCCGACCTCACAAACGTACTTTCTGGTGGACTACCATTAAGGGAATTGAGGAATTCGTCAAAATCCTGCCCGACCTGCGCTCAGGTCAAGACAACTCGCAGCAAGCCACCATGTTTCTAGCCGTTGCTGCCATTACGGAGACCCTGGAGCCACTGGATGGACTTTGTTGTGGAGCTCTTCACTTCTAGGGAGATGAATACTATCCTGTGGCGTGGATAGGTCTCCAAAGCAGGATCATTTTATCCTCTAAAAGGTCTGCCCAACTCTGCTACCTTAGCAGACATTTTGTTGAAGATATTTTCCGCTTCACAGGTTCAATTGACCATTTTTTACGACCGCGGGGGGTCACAATTCATTTACAAAGTTCTGGCGAGCCTTCACCCAAAGTAGGACCATCACTCTCAACTTTTCGTAAGGGTTACCACCCTTAGACAATGGGCAAACTAAGAAGAACAAAACCAAACCTTAGAACAATACCTGCGGTGCTTTGTTTCCGACAGTCAAGCTGATTTGGTGGACCTTCATCCTGGCGGGGGGGGGTGGGGGGGAGATAGGAGTTTGCCCCCAACGCTTTAAGGGCAGTTCCACGCAGGAATTCCGTTTTTTTTTTTATTATAAATTACGGCTTCCACCTCGTGCGGCTCCCATTTCATCAGGTTTCGGCAGCTGACTACCGAATTTAGGTTATGCAGGAATCAGGAAGATATTCCAGAAGGCACTGAGGAGATGATTCGCAGGTAGAAGGTGGACGCGGCCGTCATCGCCAAGAGGTGCCTGACTTCAAGCCAGGGAGGAGACAGGTATGGTTCTAGTCAAAAAAACATTAGGCTGAAGACTTCCAAACTTAAACTGGCCTCCGGTACCTGGGTCCTTTTTTTACTGTGTTGGAACAGAAACCATGTTGCATATCACTTCGCTTCATCATCTATGAAGAACCCATCAGTTTTTCCTATCCCCTCCTGAAAACCCAGTGTACCCAGAGTCCACAATTCATAAGATGCCTACGATCCAAAGCTATGATGGTAAAGGACAAAGGACAATACGAGATTCAATCAATGTGAGATGCGAGAAAAGTCCTAGTATCTATCCAGTACTGGTTCACTGGAGGGGTTTTGGACCCCATCACCAAATACATGCTCATAGGTGTAGCTCTTACATGCCAGCCAGCACCCCCACAAGGCAGACTGGAGATGTCCTGAGGCTGCTCTCAAGGGGGGATGGGGTTCTGTAAGAATCAGGAAACACCTCTCTCAAAGAGGGTTTCCTTTTTTTTCCTTACCTGCCACCTCGTACAGCACTCCACGGCAGCATGTCCCCAGATCACTGCGGTCTCTCTCCTCACCCCCCATGGGACAAAACCATGGACACGTACAGGACACGTGCACATGCGGGGAGTTCTAAGATTACGCAGAGTAAGGCTCTGTTCCCCTGTTCGTTGCCCGCATGGTCTCCCCGCGAGGCGCGACGTGTGACGCGCATGCACCGCTCTCAAGATGCGCAGCAAACAATAACGTACTGCTCACCTGCTTCGGTGTTTCCTAGCTATTCCCGCGCTGCTGGACTCATGCCCCCATTTCTCATTGGTTAGAGTTCCATTTTATTATCCTGCGTCAGCCATCTCTCTTGGCTGAGCATAGTTCTTATGGGAGCCTTGCGTTTCCACATTCTCTGCATTGCCTTGTGCTTTGTACCTTAACTTTCGTTGGTCTTTTCGACTGTGTACCAACCCGGCTGACTTTAGGACACACACTTGGAATTCGACCTCGACTTGCCTCTGATAAAAACCACGACACTCCATCCCTAGACCTCGGGCCTCGGACACTGACCATTATCCTGGCTCCTACACTGACCTGGCACTCGGACTCTGACCTCCTCTCTGGCTCCTCCCATGAACGGAAGTCAGTACTTTTTCTAACCCACCGCTGCCAGGGGTGAGTCGGTGTCATATCTTCCCACCTCCAGACCGGGGGGTTCCGCCTGTCATGGCGGAGCTACAAGCGTTACAGTCGGCAGAGAGGCGTGACGCCTGTGAACATGCGTCCTCGATGTCTCCACTGGCGGAAGTACAGAACATGGACACACTACAAATTAGTGAGACGGCTTCCAGGATAATCTCCATAGATAATATTAGTTGGCGGAAGAAAGCCACCGCCAACGCTGAACAAAAACAAACAAGCGGGGAGAGGTATGAAGATTGAAAGGTAAAGGTCTGGCATAGGATCACAGGCTACCTTTTCCTCAGTGGGGGAGAGGAAAGTGAAATCGAACCATCTGCAGTAGTGCCATTCAAGGAACCAGACGTGGTCAACGATGATCCCGGATGCTGCAACTGGACAAATGATCCGGATCTGGGAAGAACCTCTGCCATTCCCAAACGAGACTGTGGTGCACACCAGAAGAAGCAGTGGGGAATGGCTTGCCTACCATGTACACTCCCTAGCGGCTTCAGAAGCCGGCACCGACCCACCCAAGGAGTCGATTGGACCTACCTTTGCACTACTAAAGACTTGAGCTTCCAAATTCACACACCGGGCCTAGCCGATGATAGCCTCTCCACCCAAAAGAAGACGTTTACAGAGGAGACATATAGGAGTCAAAAGAGTGAGACCGCCCCAGGGGGGAAACCAGGATATCTTCTGAGGGTTGTATGGACACAGTGATCGGCGAACGAGGGCCCGCAAGGAGGGTAGGTAGTATCCAGGAAGCAGTGCCGCTTAGTCTGCCCCTTAGGCCCTAGCTATGCCTGAGTCCTCCAGAACAAGTGTTGCAGGGAAGCCACAGATAGGGACGCTTCTCCGTTCCGTTAGTAGTAGCAGTGGGGCTGACACCGATGATTGACAGGCCATAGACAGTTTAGGTGAGATCATCCTGCTGGGATGGGAAGGCGGGCTCGCCCAACCAGGTGGACCTGGACACATAAGGCGTGAGGGGATTGGTCGGACAGCCCCACCTTGTGGGAACTGAATGATCCTCTGACACGGCAACCCCTGGGAACAGGAGTGCCAGGGAGGTATATAGTGCACCAACGATTCTCACAAGAGGTAGCGCTACCTCCCACTCTTTGGGTGGACTGTTCTATGGACAATCTGGTGTTTAGGTGCATAGGGAACCTCTGGTTTTTTTTTCTACTTGGGGAACACACTGGGGGGTTCTGGTATTGTGTTGCGTATTACATGGTTATTTTTATTTTGGTTGTGTTTATTGTTATACGTGTAAGTAAAGAAGTTATATGATACAGTGATAGTGGTTATTGAGTCCGATGTGGGACCACTCGCTCTTCTTTGATCCCTTATAGGTGGAGGCGCGGCACAGAAGGAAAGAGAGACACTCACACAGACTCCCAGAAGCCCAATAATCCTGTTGCAACAGAGATCAGTACTGGATGCTCTGGGGAAATAAATCATAGAGCATTACTCCACTTCCCCGATGAGCCCATTTGACCTAGTAACCCTTTATGTAAAGTCTCTCCATGAATATTCCTATTTAAAGCAGTAATACTTATTTCCTACACAACAGTGTAGTTTGTAACAGTTTCACCAAGTCATCAGTAACTGAAAAAGCAGAATTAAGATGGGTATTAAAAGTCATAATAGAAATATTGAAGAGGAGACATGGACCCGTTCACATTAATATATCTTTAAAAAAAATCCTCTTTTCATCCAAAACTGTGTTTCGGCCATCCCGATTGCCTCCCTTATCCTATTACCATCAGTACATATTCCTAATCTGATGCCCTCCACACATCTAAGGCCCATTTTCTGCTTTCTGAGACTCATGCATTATTCTTTGTTGTTGTTTAACATTTCTTTAGAAGCAAGCGCAGGGCAACACAGGAAAATCTCCCACTCTGTCTCCCAGCGCTTTCTTTAATTGTTTCCTTAGGTGAGGATAAGGAAGTTCCCAGTTCAATCAGCACCTTATCATTGCCATTCATACGTAGTAATACTTAGTAATAACTCATACATATACATTACACATGATTGGCAGCAGACATACATATCAGCAGTGTTATCCACATCCAAGGGTTGTGTGCATTTGCAAAGCACTGGCCAGTTCCACTAGACCCTAACATATTAAGAACATTCAGGGTTGCGTGTCCTATCAAAGTCAAGTTGATATATTATGTTTTAGTCTATTTGCAATGTTCTCTCCAGTATACTATTGTAATGTTAAAAAAGGTTTATTGAAAATTAAATATTTATCTCTATATACCTTCCTGGTTTAAAATATAAAAACATTTACGAAATGTAACCTGCTTTTTTTTTCTATGTTTTTTGAAGTGAACTTCTTTAGTGGCCACCTATTTGATGGGGCTAAAAACTGGAGATTGAGACGAAATGTGTAACGGCCAGGACGTCACGGCTCACACCCAAAACGGATACCTGTGACATGCCGGCGGCAAAGAGATAGTCGCCGCCGCCGCTCCTAAATGGCCGCCGTTCCCCCCCCACACCCGCTGTGACAGCTGCGGCGGGTGCGAGAGCCGGGGCGCCGCTCCTAACGGCCGCCGTTACCTCACAGTCCGCTGCCATGAGTATACCAAGAGGCTGGTGCAGAGCTTCCGGTTGCTGAAGGTTGTAGTAAGATGGCGGAAAGCCCCGCAAGTTATCCCGGCTGGAGAGGAGGGACCGCTGCTCAGCCTCTACTCCCTATTCTCTACCTCTGCTCCCCTTCCTGGGTTCCCGCGACTAAGTGCCAGCGAAGGAGGAGAGGAAGCCACGGGATCATGGAGGGTCATCATCATGAAACTGCAGCGGTCCCCCACACAGCCGCTGACAATGCGGCGACGGCACGCTAGCCGCCAGTGCCGGCTCCCCTCCCACCAACGCCTCAACATTGACTCAACCGCTGCCACTCCTAACGCCCTCCACACCGGAAGACGTCCCCCTCAACGCATGCGCAGAGGCTCTGTCATAGCCAATGTGTGGATGGAGTTTAGTGGGGGTTGTGATGGCAGAGGGCGCTGCTGCCAAGGCAACCGGTGATTGGCTGTCGCGTCTGCTCGCCGCTGACGATGGTTGAGGGGCTGTCAGTGCGGTCAAGGGGTCCATTCTTCCCATCAGCCAGCCCGGCACGGGCTCTGCGGTGCTGCCTGCGTGAGTACGCTGCCTCAGTTGGTGGGGGTAGATATTGAGGCTGAGGGTCCACCCCTGCCTGTCGCCCTGCTCCTGTAACGGGGGTAGGAGCAGGGGGGGAAGGGGGGGGAAGGATAACCTGTGTCGCAGGGGGGGCTCTGCAGCAGGGAA
Organism: Ascaphus truei; assembly: GCA_036426205.1. Lineage (NCBI taxonomy): Eukaryota > Metazoa > Chordata > Amphibia > Anura > Ascaphidae > Ascaphus > Ascaphus truei. Next base: position 45,447 of record WSYH01001427.1, read on the forward strand.
CAGCCAGGTCCGCAGCTAGCCGGGGGTAGTGGGAGTTGGGAGGAGGAGGGGGGAGGAGGGAACGACAACAGAGAGATATTTCACACCACACAGAGAGAGAGATGAGAGAGACATTACATGACTGACACACACCCCTCACCACTGACACCACACACACACACACACACACACACACACACACAACACACACACCACAACACACACAACACACACACACACACACCACACACACACAACACACACACACAACACACACTCATTTTACACCTGAATGACACACACTCCACACACACCCACACACACTCACAACACACTCACACACGACTGCCACACACTCACACACTGACTGACACACATGCAACAATGACTGACCACACATGCCACACATGAATGTCACACATCAACACTGACCAACACACATACACACCTGACTGCCACACACACAAACAAACACACACTGACGGACACACAACCATTACTCTCGACTGACACACCTACATTACTCTCTGACTGAACACAAATACATACTCTCTGACTGACACAATACACCACACTGACTGACACACATACATACTCTCTGACTGACACACATTACACACATGACCGACACTACACTGACTGAACCACACGTGGCCGGCACGCGCGTATAAGCAAATTTATTGCGTTTGTCAATTGGAAATTGTATTTGATTTTTAATGAAAACATCACAAAACACAAATAAAATTATGTGACAAAAGTCAAAGAAAGTTTCACTTACTATGCGGTGCACAGCACACACATGTTTTTTTCTCTGTTCACTCAGACATGTTCTCATCATAGCCATTCCATCTAAACTTCCAATAAAGTAATACTAAAACAACGTCTAATTAACTGGTATGTAAGTTTTACATTATGAGTACTTCGGGATTGAATATTTAACTATTATATATTTCAGAAAGTCTTATTTTTGTATATCTTTACAAATAATTGCATTTCCTCCATATTTGCTAGAATTTATATTTGATTAAAATATACAATTTCAAACTAAAGTCTAAAAAAAAAATCATTAATAGATTGCATGTTAGTTGTGATATTAAAGAACCTATTCATATCTGCCAAAGTGGTCGATCAATTCCGTTTCAGAAGAAATTCCCCATTGTGTCACATGTGGAATTTCAACACAAAACAGACCAATTGGCTGCTGTGGTGGGTTATAGAATAAGGCCCTTACGCCCATGTTTAGTCAACATGCTATGTCCGTTATAATACACCTTTTGTGCTGGGAAAAACACTTGCCAGCTATTCATAATATGCTAGTAGGTGTCCATTGGTAGAGCCACCCACTTAGTAAATTGGGCCTGCGGCGTTACTTCTTGTTTTTTATTTTTGCCTACCAATTTTAAGGAAATTTTGCTAAAGGTAACTACAGCTGCTATTTTGGCGTGATGGAACGATGGACAGCTGTGAAAGTAATTGGGGCTTCCCACTGAGCACAATTACCATCAAGCGTATGTATCAATGCAGGGAATCGCCAACAAAAATATTGCTTGCATGTGAAAACCCAGGGAATCAAAAGAACTGCTGAAAAATATATGTCTAAAGTACAATAAAATAGAGAACAAAATCAACCAACACCATGTGTGACATGTTTAAGGAGTGAAAAAATCTAGGGGATTATAACACAAGTACAAAAGAAAACACGTAAATATTTTAAAAAAACATGTAAAGTTATTTGTTATCTGGAAACATGGGACGGGAGTTTAGTTTAATTGCCTTTAGCAGGTCACTTTTGTACAATATCACTGTTTGCAATGAGCAGGGAATGTGCCCAAAAACTAACTTAAGAGATGTATTTAGCAAAGAAAACGGATTTCTTGTTCTTACTGATGCAGGGATATTAGAATAATGGAAAATAAGAAAGATTATAAACCTACAGATGTGTGAATATTTTGCACAACTTGCGGAACTAGCTGAAATCTGAGTTTTATTTTGTGAGACATTTTGAAAAATTGGCAAGGCATTGCCAAAAAAAATTAATTTGCAAGCATTAACGGGCCAGGGCCACTATGGCTGTTTACTAGACGCTAATTTTCGCATCAATTCTGGTTAAAGGGGAGACATTATGGTCATAGAGAAAGCCAGAGAAAAAAAAAAAGAGAAAAAACGAATTGCGGCAATACAACTGGCGAAAACTTATTCGAGCGCGGCTAGTCCCACGAATTCGGGATACCGGGTGATTGAGGTTTGTGACGTTTTCTCGCCAGAGTGCATTGAGGTATTTTCCAGGCGGATGAAGCATTTATCCGTGGATGCAATACTGCACAGTATATATATTTATACTGCATACAATCATGAATTTATGCCAGCTGTTAGACACGCAGCATTGAAGCCTATTAAATCCTATCATGATCATTTAAACAGATCAGCCGCCCGTCAGCCAGGCATGAACCCAGGCTGCGGAAGGCAAAACGGCAACGGGGCTTGTAGAGGTGAGGAGCGGGCATTCCAGGTATCTGCAGGTACATAATGGGGAATTTGCTCGCTAAAGGGTTGTCGGTTGCAGTTTACGTGCAATGGAGCCCAAAGGTCAAAATAATCGCTTTAATCTTGCATACAAAAATAGACAGGCAATGTCCTGTGTAAAAAATTCTCCTCTACCATTTCAAGGACAAAGAGCCCATTGCGTAGTGCCGGTTACCGATTATTTTCTATGTGTTCTCTCGCATTTACTATCAGATCCAGGAGGGCACCAGAAGAGGGCCATGTGGGGGAGATGGTTTAACACTGAGCAGATGCTAAAGATCCAAACGCCAGGGTGGCAGCGCACAACGCAATAAGGAGGGGGAGCGGGTCTGCAAAAAAATAGTCCTTATTAATTCATGGTGGGGACAACAGCAAACCTCTCCAACGCGTTCGTTCGTTCACGGAACTTATCAGAAGTGCTGTTTAGGTAAAAAACTACACATTTATATACATCTGTTGCCTTCATTTCGCCCCATGTCATGGACGTCATGATTTATTCTGAACCACTAAGATTTTATTCTCGCGCATGGCGCGCGGCGCCAGCAGCTCTATCATACTCTACTATGTATTTATCGTCCTCCGCGTCATTGCGTCGCTGCCCAGGTTATCAGGGGGTATGATGCTGAATTCTGCCGTGCATTCCACTTATAACCGCCCCTAGAGGTGTTCTAAAACGCAAGTCCACGCCTCAGACTCCCCAGAACAACTCCCCCTCTTCAAATCGCACAAACTCTTGTCTGATCTCTGTATTGTCAGACACCCCGCCATGACGGCGGCGCGCCAAGGTGTCAGTGGCCCACTCCCATTGTCAGTCAAGTATACTGCAGACACATGAGGCCATGCACCCCGGACTATGGAGAAATGAAGAACCTACCACTCCAAGCCAGTGAGTCCCGCGAGCGATGAGTGTAGATAAGTGCCAAAGATAACATACCTTCTACATTGGGCTAGTAGATGGGCTATAGGACCACCTATGAAATAAAATAAATAGTGTGAAATAAATTTGTATAATGGCAGTAGGCTGTATACTATATACCTATAGGCAATATAGTGTATGATATTAACTAACCACAAAGCTATAGGTCAACATATACAATGAATACAAGTAAAATACATATTTAAACAACAAAAAACCAATATACAAAAAGACAATTATTTTTTACAAATATGTCATTTATAAAAAGTGATTTAATGATAATACAGAATAATAATAAAAAACTTTATAAAAGAGCAACAAATATGTCTTTTTGTTGGCCTTAAATTTACCACCAGCAGATTGGCATCATCCCGCGGATAGAATAGTACTCAATAAGTATCACTGGGGTTGTTGACATCAATCTAATTTTGGGCTACGAACACATGGATATACTAATTTTTTGTTACATATTACTGATTATCTTGACCATACCTAGAAAACTCCAATTAATCTATACTATTATATAGGTTTATACTCAGATATTAATGATAAGTCAAGAAGTTGAGGTCAGCGAAATTTACGTTGCTGTGTTTGATTATCTGTAACACATAAACTTATTATTTTATATTTCATCGTAACATATTACACAATATATGCAAACCATTTGGGTTTAATAGGGTCATTCCAAAGGTAAATGATACTCATTTGGAAAATGGTTAATATTCCATCTATAATTTTCCTCGGGCGGAAGCCTGTGTTCTTAATTGATCCATAGGATTTCTCTGCAGTTCTAGATGTTTTCACAGTTCCACGTTACCCCCTCTTGCTTTCCTGATTATTTCTCATACTACAAATGAAAATTACTAATGACCTCATCCCTGCCCACATCTCTGAAAATGTTTGGAACAACTGGTGTTCCTTTCATTTTGCGTAGTCAACCTGCATGGTTCCTGCATCTCGTACTTTTAATGCCGTTGGTCCTACCGACATATTATTCCACGCCACACTTAATCAAATTACACTACAATGTTAGTGTTACAATTGATTAAATTATGTATGGTATAATAGGTTTTGTGGACTGTTGGGAAAAGACACTGTCGAGCCGGGTTGCATGAATTGACACATATTGCACTGATTACATCAAAAATCGACCTTTGTCACAAATTGTTCTGATATTTTACTGGTGTTTATACTACACTTGTGATGAAAAAGGTAGCTAATGTCCTTAGCTCGTGCTGTAGACAAATTTTGGACCCTTTTTACTGTGTATTTCTTTAGGATTGGATCCACCGTCAACAATTCCCAGTTGCGTATTCCCACTCTTATTATTTGACTGGCTGGATTTTGCTTATATTGTGAATAACAGTGGACATGCGGCGTCCTCTTTTAGTGTCTCTGTCCTTTTGTTGTGCAGTGTATACAGCCACCTCCCCACCTCCCCTCTTTCGTGACACAGACGGCTTACTGTAGATTCTGTTCACATTTCCTTGACTCCTTACGTGTAGTCTGGAGGGTACTCCCTGTCGTATCCCTCTCTCAAGTAAATTTATTGTCAGATCCCTAGACTGAGTGATGAACTCTCAAAGGTTGCGCCAGTTCCGTTCATACTGAGGGTATGGCCTTTGGGTATCCGTTAATCCCTGACACTGTGGGGGCGCTGTCCCTCTAAGAATGAATTGCGGGAAATTTGGTTCTTGTATATATCCGATTGTATTTTTGATGATGTCAATGTTAAATAAAATGTCCAGTAGCTGATGTGATGAGTAATGATATTATAGTTGATTTTGATAATAAAGGTTTATTATTTAAATTCTATAACTAATTCTAATAAAGTGCTCGTGTGTTCCGTCCAAAATAAAGATGGAGGTCGTCAATAACCGTTTATAAAAAATAATATTGTGGTCTATATAAAGGTTCGTTTGCCTTCCAAAGATAAATTTATTTTTTTTTTTTTTCTCCACCACCCCATAAAAAGGTTGGCATAGGAGGGGGCAAAACTTGTCACCAGTTGCCGTCCCCGAGTGTAAATAAAAACTTGTGATCAAAAAGAAATAACTTTATTAGAATTTATAGAATATTTAAATAAAAACACTTTTGATATCAAACTCACTATTAATTATCATACTCATCACATCAGCTACCTGGACACTACACTACAGGAGGTCAAGGAAATTGAACGAGCTACAGTAATGCCGTCTGTGTCCAGAAAGAGGAGGGGAGGTGTATACACTGAAACAAAAAGAGACAGAAAAGAGGACGCAGCATGTCCACTGTTTATTTCACAATATAGCAAATCCAGCAGTCAAATAAATAAGATATGCACGCCACCCATCCAGTAAGGGTTTTACGTGAAGTTACGTTGTTTCTTCTGCAATGGCAGTATCATTATTCATTTTTTTTATCATGGTCTTATGCCTATGTGTTTGATGTGGGCCGTCCATACGTGGGTGTGGGGTGTGCTCTCTTCCAGTGGGGTACATTTCCCACACCTGTGTGGTGCTGCATCCCTCTATATGCCTACAATATTGCAATTAAGTGAGTATCCTTGCCTTATATCTGCTAAAGACCTAATACTTCCTGGACAACCTATGCTAATTGCACAATACCACAGGAGACTTGTAGTCACCTACAAGGATTCATTCCCATTCCTGCTTATGTTAAAAGTTTGCCTGTGAATGCTTCCTCTCTCCCTGCTCAGATGTGGGCAAATTTGCCTCTTTTAGGAAGTTTTAATCGTCTTTGTTTATAAGGTTGTGAGTGACTTTATCGCCATTTGAGTTTTTCGTAGTACGCTCTTCTGAACTCCTCCACAATCTGCCCCGTATTACGACGTAAGTCACGCAGCCCACCTGCATACTATCAGCTTGAATTTCTAATTTGGAAGCTTATTTTTGAGCTTCTTGGCAAGGTAGCGTACCTGCCTTGTTAGCCTTTTCATAATTACTTTCGGCCATACCACGTCTATCTTTCTCTTTTTTCTCCGCTTGGGAGGTTAGAAGGGGTTTACCTTCGTTTTTAGTGTCTAATACTTGTTTTTTAACGTTTGGTTTTGGTTTCCGCTCTTTTGTGTTTGGTGGGACAGCTCACGCTACGTTTCGTTTCCAACTCTTTAATTTTCTTTTCCTTTTCCCTTTTTCCTTTTGGTGCCAAATTTATTAGCAACGCCCCAAGGTTGGCTTTAATGAGCTTTCCCACCGTTGTGGATTTTTGTCGCCACACTACTTTAATTCTCTTCAACTACAACTTCATTTTTTCTCCCACCTCTTGTTTACAAATCTGGTATTTTCAATAAAGATCTCTTTAGTTTTTCCAATCGCTCTAGGTCTGTCTAGAGGGATTAATGTGCATAACGCTCTCATCTATTCTTGTTCAGGACCATGAAATGTCAATGTTCTCTGTACGATGAAGACCCCCGGACCATTCTCCTTGAAGACCATGAAGTAATCAAATCCTGCTGTATCTATCATTAGGATGCGGGGTAGCACGTGTACCCGTCACACCGTATGTTTTCCCTCCAATGTCTAGCAGTTTACATTCTTCCTGCCTTCCCCTTAGTTTGGTTAGTTAGTCCGTCCTTGGGGCCGAGTTAGTCCCTTATTGCACTTGTCCAGTCTGGGTTGAGTTTCCTATTAAGTGAAGGTCTCAGCCATATTACCTGTCCTTGTGGCTACCTTATTTATTTCTTGAAAAATTTGGTCAAAAATCCACGTGGCGTGTTCTCACTCGTGGCTACTATTGCTGCCACATCGTGATAGGTCACCGAATGGATCCCGTTACTGATAATGTACTACCCTCTTTTATCAGAGGAATGCTGTCCCTGCTATAACGGTATCTATTGTGGTAATCTAAGATTGTTTACTAATATGGCCACAGCCCCTTTTTACACCCTGTGCCGATGCCTAGAAACTAAATATTGGAAATCTTTTTCTATGAATTTCGGTGTGTTGTTCGTGAAATGTGTTTCCCTGCGAAACAGTATTTCTGCGCCCGTACGTTTGTAATCTTTGAAGGCTAACCACGTTCTTGTCCCCATACGTTGAAACCTGTTAACGTTATTGTGAAATTAGCAGAATGTCCTTATCATCATCTTTTATTTTTGTCGCCTACTGATGCTCTGAAGAAATTTGATGAGTGTCCAGCGGGGTTCACCGGCCCGGCCGCCCCGAACGCGCTCTTCTCTCTTTCTACTTGCTTAGTTGTTATTTGATTGTTTGGATGTATGTATCTTGTTGATAAGTTGCTTATTATTTTGAACATTGATTTGGTATACGTAGTGTTACATTGATGACACAGATTATTGCATAATGTACACACTCAAAATGCAAATTTTGATGTTGGCAATGTGGGTATTATATTTTATTTGTCAAGGTGCGTTTGTTTGGGAATGAGTTTATCTTTATTTGCAATGTTTCTAGTTTAATTATTTTGATGGCAATGTGCTGTTTTTGTGAGATTAAGATTTCATGTTTTTATTTCTGCATGTTTATAGTACCCGGTTAACCATTCTTTTATATTGTAGAATAATATTATATACCCCATTGACAAATGAAATGGGTTGAAGGTTTGGTATCGGGAAGGGTGGTTAACCCTTAATTAATGTTTGCGGTTATTAACCGCTCAAGGGATTAAGAAGGTTAACTGGTTATGTGAACGTATTTGCTATGTTATGTCTTTGCCAACGGAGGCGTTTTTATGAACAGGACGCCCATCACATGCCAGGGGTAAGATTAGAACTCATTATTTACTTTTATATGACTGGTTTATATGTGTTAATAATGGGCCAATAATCTATGTCCATATACTGGATATAGTTTTTGCCACATTCTGTACATGTAGGTGTTATGGGGTGAGAGGGTCTAGTTATATTAACATGTAATCCTGACGGTTTATTTTTTTTACAACAAGGTTGATCCTTAGGTCTGCGGAACCTCTGGAGTACCACTTGAGGACACCACGCTTGAGGACACTGCGGGGCAGAACGGGGAAGAAACGGGGAAACCAAGGGCCCAAACCCCTGTGGGAACCACTGAGGACCCCAGACACCGTGTGCGGTCTGTCCCAGACAACCCCCAGACCACCCACAGGCCCATCCGTGGAGATCCCCATTGGCCTCCACGGTGACTCCGCGGGGACCAACCTGGAGGCCCACAGTTGCCTGGAGTACTGGTACACTGTGGGGTCGCGGACACCCGCCAGGGGGGAACCATGGGTACATCCGGGGGCCGGGGTAACTAACCATGTATGTGAAAGAATAAATGTATGTATTTAGGGGGGACACGGGGGTTGGTTATGTATGTATTAAATATAGTGATTTCTATGTTGTGGTAGCGCGTGGGTGGGGGTATGGTGTCCCCAAGCCAGGGGGGTACGGACCCAAGTGTAGTAGTGGGTGAGAGTGTTAGGCCTCACGGTGGGTAGTGGGGAGGGTGTTTAGCCTCCCAGTGAGTTGGTGGGTGAGGGGGGTAGGTTAACCCCTTAATTACTATAGTGGTTAATCACCGCTAAGGTGATTATAGGTTAGGGACCTTACATTGGCTCTTTTTTTCTTGTGTATGTTTTGCAGCACCCGAGGGGCTGGACGTTGATGAAGATGAGGATGGCCTTCACCGTGGCAGCCGGGCAAAGGTGAGTACAATATGTATTATTGTATTTATTCGCTTTATATGTATTTAAATAGGCAAATGCACTATTATTCATATGTGGATAATAGTATTTTGCCCATTACTATACTGTATGTGTTAGGGGGGCGGGTGTGGAAGGGGGTATATATTATTTATAAGTATTTATGTGTTTTTTAATTATTTTTTGGGGCACAGAATTGGTATGCAGGGCAACGGGGACACCTGCGGGGAACACCCGAGGCAGCAACCGGCCTATAGTATCATTGATGTGCATCCCAAAATTACATATATGTACTTTGTTAGGGGGGGTATAGGGGTTTGGGGGCACAGGGGGTGGTGGTTCTATATTGCATGTTTATTGGGGGCAATTGTCCCCAATAAGTATGCTATATGCCTTAACCCTTCATGTGGTGTAAGTACTACTTGCCACAAAACTGGTACCGCGGAGTTGGTATGTATAAGCACCGACCTAAGCCACGGAGTAGGTCGGAGTGCGGATTCCATAATCAGGACATAGCCAGGTCGGATTGAGAAATAGGGTTACGTTATCCAGGCAGGGGTCAAGGCAGGCGGCATAGGAGCGGTGGGTTCGAGGAAAAAGCTGAGATCATCAACAGGAAATGTGGGTGAAGGTATTCAGGGATAGGACAGGAACTGGAAATCCAGTGATGCAGCACATAAACGGCACCCCCTATCCTGTACAGGCCGAGAGTGGTGGAGACGCTGGGAACAGGAATGCAGAATCCAGTGCTAACAAAGCACAGAACGGCACCCTAGCCGGGTACAGCCGAGATGCGGAGACCACTGGGAACAGGAACTGCAGAATCCAGTGCTTCAGCACAAAACGCACCCCCTAGCCGGTAGCAGCCGAGAGTGGGGAGACCACTGGGAACAGGAACTGCCAACAGGAAGGCCACAGGAACCAGGGGTGCAGCAAGCCACTGGGACACCAGCGTAGCCGCTTCAGCACCGGCGGCGAAGTCTGCCAGAAGCAAGGAAAGCAGCGCGGGGCTGCTAAGCAAGAAGCCTTGTGAAGCAGGGGACAGGAAGCCGGATACCAGGCACAAGGATCCTAGCAGGCTAAACAGTGAGTCTGTCAAGCAAAGTCACTTGCAACTTGGATTGCAAAGTCTATGTCCAGCAACTTTCTGGGCGGGCAGGCACTAAATAGCATAGGAGGCCAATCAGGCCAGAGCTGCCACAGAAGGCAGCAAGAACAAGGGAATAGTTTGTCTGGAACCTGCAAAGCTCTGATGGATGGGCTCCAGGCAAAGCCAGGAGTGGAATTCCTGACATAAGGTAATTAACAGCATTATGTATTTTTAATAATATTGTGAGTGAACAAGGGTCTCCTGAGCTGAACTGCATTGATTTCTGTCTCTGAGACCCCCTGCTTCCCGAGTTACAGGCCACGGTTTGGGGCATCGGTGCCATGTCGCGCCATCTTGATTGCGTCACATCGCGTCTTGACATAACGATGCGGCGACACTGGCACCCGATGCCTTTCCCAGGCCTGTAATGCGGAAGCAGGGGGTCTCGAACCAGAAATCATGCGGTTCAGCTCAGGAGACCCCTGCTCCCATACACTTATTAAAAAACATTATGCGCTTATACCATAGGGATAGCCGCTACGGTAATGAATTCGTTATTGATATGGTTTTTACTCATAGGTAGATGTGCAGGGGTCTCCACGGACGCTTTTGTTTTTTCGCGGGACCCCTGCTTCCAAGTAAGGTCCCGTATGCTTGCCGGTATCCTCTGCTGGTCCGTGATGGGGACATTTAAATCAGAGGATACCGGCACCGGCCATAACGGGGCCTGTTCTCAGGAAGCAAGGGTCCCGGAATGAAACCAATGCGGTTCAAGCTCCCGGCGACCTCCTGCCACTCATACAATATAATAAAATTTTTGATTAAAAATATTTTTTTTGTTGATATTTGCACAGAGAGAGTGGCGGATCTCTCACTGCTGCAGGCTGATCTCGGCAGGGGAGCCCTTATCGTCATGTTATCCGCAAGCAGACTGTCTCGCCCACTGCTACTGCGCCGTTGTTGGGAAATGTTGCCTCACAAGATCGCCAAGGGATTCGGCAGGGTTTCAGCGATTCCTGCATTACTGTGAGGGCACACACGCAAAAAACATGGCGAGTTCAAACCCCTGCGAAAGCACTTTTTGTCGCACTTAGTGACATGACCCCCATAGTCCTTCTTTGTGTGTTTTTGCCGATGGGTGAGAGATAATCTGTGTGGAGTGCGCATAGCATAAGTATTACCCAGGGATGAGGGTTGACTTATGTACACAAACGCAAAACGAAAGCCCATAGCGGAATCCCATGGCCATGGGATTCCTTCCAACAGATGTGTTCACCGTTCGCATATCAGCAGCTTGCTGATCAACGAAGTAATTGTTAGAGTCACAGACTGCGTCTTTAGTGTAATACTGTTTTGTAGGTCAATGGTGCGTCAAGCAGTGCATAGGTGTGACGTATGTGAAGGGAAGGGTGTACATATAAGATTGGGTCAAGTAACTCATATTTTGCAATGGTGATCGGGAGTGGCCTTTAAAAAGGGCATAATGTACCCACGGGTAGGACAGTGTGGTGTTGTCAAAGACAGCTCTGCGGTCTTTCCTCAATGGGTGTAGGCCCCGGATATGGGTTATAGGCTCACTGGGGGGGGTGGAAAGTCTTCTTTCTTCCCAGTCTCCCCTCCCAAAGCGTGCAGCTTATTAGAGTGTGTTGATCCAAACCAGGGTTGCAGCACACAACGAATAAGGAGGAGCAGGTCTTGCAGAAAAAATAGTCCTTTATTAATTCATGGTGTGGGACACACAAACCTTCAACGCGTTTTCGTTCAAGGAACTTTATCAAGAAGTGCTGTTTAGGTAAAAAACTACAATTTATATACAGCTGATTGCGTCATTTCGCGCCAATTCATGACGTCATGATTTATGTCTGAACCACTAAGAATGTTTATTCTCGCGCATGCGCGCGCGCCAGCAGCTCTATCATACTCTCTATGGTATTTGAGTCCTCCGCGCATGCGCGCAGGCGCCGGTTATCGAGGGGTATGCTGCTGAAGTTCTGCCGTGCATTCCAGCTATACAACGCCCCTAGAGGTGGTTCTAAACGCAATCCACGCCTCAGACTCACCAGAACAACTCCCCTCCTTCCATACGCCAACACTCTTAGTGATCTCTAGTATTGTCAGACCTCCGCGGCATGCGCGCGGGCGCCAAGGTGTCAGGTGGCCCACTCCCATTGTCAGTCAAGTACTGCAACACATGAGCGCAATGCATGCCCCTGACTATGAGAATGAAGCCTCCCCACTCCAAGTGCCGCGCGAGCGATAGGTACTAAGTGCAAATAACATACATTCTACAATGGGCTATAGAGGGGCTATAAGGAGCCACATGAAATAAAATAAATAGTGGGAATAAATTGGTATAATGGCAGTAGGGTATATATAAGATACCCTATAGGCAATATATGTGTATGGATGAACAGTAACCACAAATGCTTATGGTAAACAGATACAATGAATACAGTAAATACATATTTAAACAAAAACATATATATAAAAAAGACAATTATTGTTTTAAAATGCATTATCAAAAGTGATTAAATGATAAATACAGAATAATAATAAAAAACACTTTATAAAAGAGCAACAAATAGTCTTGTGCTTAATTACAGCAGATTGCATATCCCCTGGGATGAGAATGTAATCATATAGTCATGTGGGTTGTTGAAATCAATCTAATTTGGGCTTACGAAACATGTATACTAATTTTTACATATTTACTGATTATCTTGACCATGACCTAGAAAACTTCCAATTATCTATATATATATATAGGTTATTAACTCAAGATAATAATGATACGTCAAGAAGTGAGGTCATGCTGAGATGACGTTTCTGTTTTGATTATCTCGGAAACATTACTTATTATTTTAATTATCACGTAAAATATTCACAATATATGCAAACCTTTGTGTATCTATGGGCATTCCAAAGTAAATGATACTCATTTGAGAAAATGGTTAATTCCATTCTATATTTATTCCATCGGGGAACATTGTGTTTCTTAATGTGATAATCCAATAGGATTTCCTGCAGTCTAATGTTTTCACAGTATTACCCCCTTTCTTTCCTGATTATTTTCTCAATACCTACAAATGAGAAATTACTAATGCCTCCCTGCCCACCATTCTGAAAAATGTTTGGAAACAGGGTGTTCCTTGTCATTTTGCGTATCACCTGCAAATTTTTACCTGCATCCTTACTTTTATGCCTTGGTCCTACCGACATATCTCTTCCCCAGCCACAGTAATCAAATACACTACAATGTAGTGTTACAATTGATGAAATTATGGTATGGTATAGCGTTTATGTGGACTGTGGGAAAGACATGTCGAGCCGTTTCATGAATTGACACATATTGCCACTGATTACTCTAAAAGATCCCTTTGTCACAAAATGTTCTGATATTTTTATGGTGTTGATATACACTTGGTGATAAAAGGTAGCTAATGTCTTAGCTCGTCTGTAGACAAATTTTGGACCCTTATCTGTGTATTTCTTTAGGATGGATCCATCCGTACAATTCCAGTGCTTATTCACGATCTTATTTATTGACTGCTGGATTTGCTATAATTGGAAATAAACAGTGGACATGCTGCGGTCCTCTTTCTGTCTCTTTTGTTTCAGTGTATCACCTCCCTCCTCTTCTGGACACAGACGGCATTATGTAGCTTTCAATTTCCTTGACCTCCTGTAGTGTAGTCGGGAGGGTCTCCCTGTCGTATCCTCTCTCAATAAATTTATTGTCAGCTCCTCAGACTGAGTGATGAAACTCTCAAGGTGAGCTTCCGTCTCAGTCTGAGGTACTGGCCTTGGGTATTCCTTTAATCACTGACCGGGGTGGCAGCTGTCCGCTATAAGAAATGAATTGGCGGAATTTGGTTTCTTTATATATCCGATTGTATTTTTTTGATTGATGTCAATGTAAAATAAACTCCAGGTAGCTGATGTATGAGTATGATAATTAAATAGTGAGTTTGATATCAAAAGTGTTTTATTTAATATTCTAAATTCTAAATAATGTCTGTTCCCTGCCAAATAATTTCCTCCTACATGTGTCATCTCCACAATTAAGTGTATGCAACGGGATTGATTTTCTGTACATCCTCCAATCATCCATTGGGGTTTTTTATAATGGAATCAATACTTTTTTACTCACGCACAATTTATTTCTTTTTGATCACAAGTTTTATTTACACTTCGGGGGGACGGCAATGGTGACAAGTTTTGCCCCCTCCTATGCCAACCTTTTATGGGGTGGTGGAGAATAAATTTATCTTTGGAAGCACGAACCTTTATAGACACAATATTATTTTTTATAAACGGTTATTGACGACCTCATCTTTATTGGCACGGGAACACTGACGACACTTTATTAGAAATTTATAGAATTTAAATAAAAAACCTTTTTATCAAACTCACTATTAATTATATACTCATCACATCAGCTACCTGGACCATTTTTTTTTACATTGACATCAATCAAAAATACAATCGGATATATACAAGAAACCAAATTCCCGCAATTATTCTTAGAGCGGACAGCTGCCACCGCCAGTCGTGATTAAAGGAATACCCAAAGGCCAGTTACCTCAGACTGGACGGAACTGCCAACCTTTGAGAGTTCACTACTCAGTCTGAGGAACTGACAAATAAATTTTGAGAGAGGATACGACAGGAGACCCTCCAGACTACACTACAGGATCAAGGAAATTGAACACGATACAGTAATGCCGTCTGTGTCCAGAAAGAGGAGGGGAGGTGTATTACACTGAAACAAAAAGAGACAGAAAAGAGGACGCAGCATGTCCACTGTTTATTTCACAATATAGCAAATCCCAGCAGTCAAATAAATAAGATAGGGAATGCACTGGGAATTGTTACGGATGGATCCAATCCTAAAGAAATACACATAAGGGTCCAAATTTGTCTACAGACGAGCTAAGACATTAGCTACCTTTTTCATCACCAGTGTAGTATCAACACCAGTAAAAATATCAGAACAATTTTGTGACAAAGGTGATCTTTCGATGTAATCAGTGCATATGTGTCAATTCATGAAACCGGCTCGACATGTCTTTTCCACAGTCCACATAAACTCTATACCATACATAATTTCATCAATTGTACACTACATTTGTAGTGTATTTGATTCATGTGGCTGTGGGAAGAATATGTCGGTAGGACCACAAGGCATTAAAAGTAAGATGCAGGACATTGCAGGTGATACGCAAAAAATGACAAGGAACACATGTTTCCAAACATTTTTAGAATTGTGGGCAGGGAGCATTAGTAATTTCTCATTTGTAGGTATTGAGAAAATAATCAGGAAAGAAAGAGGGGGTAATACTGTGAAAACATTAGAACTGAGAGAATCCTATTGGATATTCACATTAAAACAAGGTCCCCCCGATGGAATAAATATAGAATGGAATGATTAACCATTTTCTCAAATGATAGTATCATTTACTTTGGAATGACCACTAATACAACCAAATGGTTTGCATATATTGGTGAATATGTTACATGATAATTAAAATAAAAGTTTATGTTTACTAGATAATCAAAACAGAACGTAATTTCAGCATGACCTCAACTTCTTGACTTATCATTAATTATCTTGAGTTATAACCTATATATATATATAGATAATTGGAGTTTTCTAGGTCATGGTCAAGATAATCAGTAAATATGTAACAAAATTAGTATACATGTGTTCGTAGCCCAAATTAGATTGATGTCACAACCCACAGTGATACTTATATGATTACTATTCTCATCCGCGGGATATGCAATCTGCTGTAATTAAGGCACAAGACATATTTGTTGCTCTTTTTATAAAGTGTTTTTATTATTATTCTGTATTATCATTTAATCACTTTTTTGATAAATGCATATTTAAAAACAAAATGTGTCTTTTTTATATATGGTTTTTTTCTGTTTAAAATATGTATTTTACTGTATTCATTTATCGTTTACCATAGCTTTGTGTTACGTTCAAATCCATACACTATATTGCCTATAGGTATCTTATATATACAGCCTACTGCCATTATACAAATTTATTCCCACTATTTATTTTTATTTCATAGTGGCCCTTATAGCCCCTCTTAGCCCATTGTGAATGTATGTTTTTGCACTTAGCTACACCTCATCGCTTCGCGGGCTTCACTGGCTTGGGTGGTACTTCATTCTCTATAGTCAGGGGCATGCATTGCGCTCATGTGTTGCAGTACTTGACTGACAATGGGAGTGGGCCACCTGACAACCTTGGCTCGCCGCCGCATCGCGGAGTCTGACAATATAGAGATCACTAAGATTTGTGCGATTGAATGAGGGGGAGTTGTTCTGGTGAGTCTGAGGCGTGGTTGCGTTTTAGAACCACCTCTAGGGGCGTGTATAAGCGGAATGCACGGCAGACTTCAGCACATACCCCCTGATACCCTGGCGCCGCGCGAATGCGCGGAGGACTCAACAACTACCATAGAGAGTAGATAGAGCTGCTGGCGCCGCGCGCATGCGCGAGAATAAACATTCTTAGTGGTTCAGACATAAATCATGACGTCATGAATTGGCGCGAAATGAAGGCAACAGCTGTATATAAATTGTAGTTTTTTACCTAAACAGCACTTCTTGATAAGTTCCTTGAACGAAACGCGTTGAAGGTTTGCTGTTGTCCCCCACCATGAATTAATAAGGACTATTTTTTCTGCGACCCTGCTTTCCCCCCCCTGCTCCTCCTTATTGCTGTGCGCTGCACACCCTGGCTTTGGATCTTTAGCATCTGCAGCAGTGTTAAAATCTCCCACACCCTCTCGTGGTGCGCCTCCTGGATCTTGATAGTAAATGCAGAGAGAAAAAAGAGAAGAATATGCGGTACCGCACGACGCAAGGGCGCTTTGTCCTTGAAATGCGTAGGAGGGAGAATATGGACATTGCCTGTCTATTTTGTATGCAAGATTAAAGCGATTATTTTGACCTTGGGCTCCATTGCCACGTACTGCACCGACACACTTTATTCGAGCAAATACCCAGTATGTACCTGGCAGATACCTGGAATGCGCCGCTCCTCACCTCTGACAAGCCCCGTTGCGTTTGCCTTCCCAGCCTGGGTTCATGCCTGGCTGACGGGCGGCTGATCTGTTAAATGATAATGATTAGGATTTAATAGGCTGCAATGCTTCGCGTGTCTACCAGATGGCATAAATTCATGAATTGTAATGCAGTATATATATATATATACTGTGCAGTATTGCAACCAGCGGGAATAAAATGCTTCAATCCCTGCTTGGAAAATACCTCAATGCACTCGGGCAGAAAACAGTCACAAACCTCAATACACCCGGGTATACCCGAATTCGTGGGACTAGCCGAGCTCGAATAAAGTGTGTCGCCAGTGTATTGCCGCAATTCGGATTTTCTCTTTTTTTTTCTCTCTTGGCTTTCTCTATGACCATAATGTCTCCCCTTTTAACCAGAATTGAGCGAAAATAGCAGTCTATTAACAGCCATGTGGCCCTGGCCCTTTAATGCTTGGCAAATTAATTTTTTGCAATGCTTGCCATTTTTGCAAAATGTCTCACAAAATAAAACCTCAGATTTCAGCTAGTTCGCAAAGTTGTGCAAAATATTCACACATCTGTAGGTTTATAATCTTTATTAGTTCCATTATTCTAATGCATCAATTGAAGAACAAGAAATCCTGTTTTCTTTGCTAAATATCTCTGATAGTAGTTTTGCACATTCTTGCTCAGCAAACAGTGATATTGTACAAAAGGGACCTGCTAAAGGCAATTAAACTCCTCCCATGTTTCAGATAACAAAATAACTTTACATGTTTTTTAAATATTTACGTGTTTGCTTTTTGTACTTGTGTTAATCCCCTAGATTTCACTCCTTAAACATGTCACTGGTGTTTGGTTGATTTTGGTCTTCTGAGTTATTGTACCTTTAGACATATATTTTCAGAAGTTCTTTTGATTCCCTGTGTTTTCATGCAAGCAATATTTGTTGGCGAGTCTGCATTGATAGCATACGCTTGATGGTAATTGTGCTCAGTGGAAGCCCCAATTCTTTCACAGCTGTCACTTTACATCAAGCCAAAATAGCAGCTGTAGTTACCTTTAGCAAAAATTCCTTAAAAATTGTAGGCAAAAATAAAAAACAAGAAGTAACCCGCAGGCCCATATTTACTAAGTGGTGCTCTACCAATGGACACCTACTAGCATATTGATGAATAGCTGGCAAGGTGTTTTCCAGCACCAAAAGGTGTATTACGGCATAGCATTGTTGACTAAACATGGGCGTAAGGGGCTTATTCTATACCCACCAAAGCAGCCAATTGGTCTGTTTTGTGTTGAAATTCCACATTGACACAATGGGGAATTTCTTCTGAAAACGGCATGATCGACCACTTTGGCAGATATAGAATAGGTTCTTTAATATCAACTACATGCAATCTATTATGATTTTTTTTTTAGACTTTAGTTTTAATTGTATATTTAATCAAATAGAAATTCTAGCAAATATGGAGGAAATGCAATTATTTGTAAAGATAACAAAAATAAGAACTTTCTGAAATATATAATATTTAAATATTCAAATCCCGAAGTACTCATAATGTAAAACTTACATACCAGTTAATTAGAAGTTTTAGTATTACTTTATTGGAAGTTTAGATGGAATGGCTATGATGAGAAATGTCTGAGTGAAACAGAGAAAAAAAAAGCTGTGTGTGCTGTGCACGCGCATAGTAAGTGAAACTTCTTTGACTTTTGTCACAGAAATTTTATTTGTGTTTGTGATGTTTTAATTAAAAATCAAAATACAATTTCATTGACAAAACGCAAATAAATTTGACTTATAACGCGCGTGCTCGGCACACGTGTGTCAGTCAGTGTATGTGTCAGTCAGTGTGTGTATGTGTGTCAGTCAGAGAGTATGTATGTGTGTCAGTCAGTGTGTGTATGTGTGTCAGTCAGAGAGTATGTATGTGTGTCAGTCAGAGAGTATGTATGTGTGTCAGTCAGAGAGTATGTATGTGTGTCAGTCAGTGTGTGTTTGTTTGTGTGTGTGTCAGTCAGTGTGTGTATGTGTGTTGGTCAGTGTGTATGTGTGACAGTCAGTGTGTGCATGTGTGTCAGTCAGTGTGTGCATGTGTGTCAGTCAGTGTGTGAGTGTGTGTCAGTCAGTGTGTGAGTGTGTGTGAGTGTGTGTGTGTGTGTGAGTGTGTGTCAGTCAGTGTATGAGTGTGTGTGTGTGTGTGTGTGTGTGTGTGTGTGTGTGTGTGTGTGTGTGGGGGTGTGTGTGTGTGTGTGTGTGTGTGTGTGTGTGTGTGTGTGTGTCAGTGTGTGAGTGTGTGTGTGTCAGTCAGTGTATGTCTCTCTCTCTCTCTCTCTGTGTTGTGTGAATATCTCTCTGTGTCGTGTCCTCCTCCCCCCTCCTCCTCCCAACTCCCACTACCCCCGGCGGAGCTGCGGACATGGCTGTGTCCTGCTGCAGCAAGCCCCCCGGCGACACACGGTTATCTTCCCCCCCCTGCTCCTCCCGTTACCGGAGCAGGAGCGACAGGGCAGGGGGTGGAGCCTCAGCCTCAGATAGCTACCCCACCACGGAGCAGCGTACTCCACAGCAGGCAGCACCGCAGAGCCCGTGCCGGGCTGGCTGATGGGAAGAAGGGACCCCTTGACCGACTGACAGCCCCTCAACCAATCGTCAGCGGCGAGCAAGACGCGACAGCCAATCACCGGTTGCCTTGCAGCAGCGCCCTCTGCCAATCACACCCCCACGAAACCTGCCATCCACAACATGGCTATGGACAGAGCCTCTGCGCATGCGTTGAGGGGGACGGCTTCCGGTGTGGAGGAGCGTTAGGAGTGGCAGCGGTGAGTAAATGTTGAGCGGGTGGGGGGAGGGGAGCGGCACTGGCGGCTAGCGCTGCCGTCGCCGCATGTCAGCGGCTGTGTGGGGGGAGCCGCGGCAGTTCCATGATGATGATCCCTCCATGATCCCGGGGCTCCTCTCCTCCTTCGCTGGCACTTAGTCAGCGGGACCCAGGGAAGGGGAAGCAGAGGTAGAGAAGAGGGAGGAGAGAGGCTGAGCAGCGGTTCCTCCTCTCACAGCCGGAGAACTTGCGGGGCTTCCGCCATCTTACTACACCTGCAGCACCGGAAGCTCTGCACCAGCCATCTTGGTATACTCATGGCAGCGGACATGTGGAGGTAACGGCGGCCGTTAGGAGCGGCGCCCGCGGCTCTCGCCACCGCCGCAGCATGTCACAGCGGGTGTGGGGGGGGAACGGCGGCCATTAGGAGCGGCGGCGGCGACTATCGCTGCCGCCGCATGTCACAGTAGCCGTGTGGGGGGGGAGCCGTGACGTCCCTTCCGTTACACATTTCGTCTCCAACTCTCCAGTTTTACCCCATCAGAATAGGTGCCACTAAAGAAGTTTCACTTCAAAAAACATAGAAAAAAAAAGCATGTTACATTTCTTAAAATGTTTTTTAAATATTTTAACCAGGAAGGTATATAGAGATAAATATTTAATTTTCAATAAACCTTTTGTAACATTACAAATATTATACATGGAGAGACATTGCAATAGACTAAAACAATAATATAATAAACTTGACTTTGATAGGACACAGCAACCATGAATGTTCTTAATATGTTAGGGGCTCAGTTGGAACTGGGCAAGTGCTTTGCATGCACACAACCCGTGGGATGTGATAAAACTGCTGATATGTATGTCTGCCAATAAATGTGTAATTGTAGATGTATGAGTATTACTAAGTATTACTAAGTATGAATGAGCATGAGAAAGTGGCTGAGTGAACTGGGAACTTCCTTATCCTCACCTAAGGAAAACATTAAAGCTGCTGGAGAGACAAGAGTGGGAGATTTTCTGTGGTTGCACTGAGCTGCTTCTAAAGAATGTGAAACAACAAAGATAATGCATGAGTCTCAGAAGCAGAAAATGGGCCTTAGGATGTGTGGAGGGCAGCAGATGAGGAAAGTATGTACTGATGGAATAGGATAAAGGGAGGGCATCGGGATAGGCGAAACAAGTTTGGATGAAATAAGGATGTTTTAAAGATATATGAATGTGAACAGGGTCCAATGTCTCCTCTTCAATATTTCTATTATGACTTTTACCATCTTAAATTCTGCTTTTCAGTTACTGTATTACTTGGTGAAAACTGTTACAACTACTGTTGTGAGAGGAAATAGTATTAACTGCTGTAAAGAGGAATATTCATGGAGAGAAATTACATAAAGGGTTACTAGCAGAATGGGCTCATCTGTGAAGTGAGTAATGCTCTATGATTTATTCACCCAGAAGCATCCAGTACTTATCGCTGTGGGAAACAGGATATTGGGCTTCTGGGAGTCTGGGTGATGTCTCTTTCCATTCGGTGCAGCGCCTCCACCTATAAGGGATCAAAGAAGAGCGAGATGGTCCCACATAGGACTCAATAACCACTATACACTGTATCATATAACTTCTTTACTATAACACAGTATAACAATAAACACAACCAAAATACAAAATACCAATGTAATACGCAACACAATACCAAACACCCCAGTGTGGTTCCCCCAAAGTACAGAGGTTCCCTAGGCACCTAAACACCAGATGTCCATAGAACAGTCCCACCCAAAGAGTGAGGTAGCGCTACCTCTTGTGGGAATCGTTGGTGCACTTATATACCTCCCTGGGCACTCCTGTTCCCAGGTGTTGCCGTTAGTCAAAGGATCAGTCAGTTCCCACAAAGTGGGGCCTCCGACACCAATCCCCTCACTCCTTATGTGTCCAGGTCCACCTGGTGGGGCGAGCTCCAGCAGGATGATCTCACCTAAACTGTCTATGGGCCTGTCCAATCATCGGTGCAGCACCACTGCTACTACTAACGGAGAAGCGTCCCTATCTGGGGCCTTCCCTGCAACACTTTTCTGGAGTGACTCAGGGCATAGCTAGGGCCTAAGGGGCAAGACTAAGCGGCACTGCTTCCTGGATACTACCTACCCTCTTGCTGCCCTCCGTTCGACTGACACTGGTGTCCCTAACCCGCAGAAGATATCCTGGTTTCCCCCTGGGCGTCTCACTCTTTGACTCCTATATGTCTCCTCTGTAACGTCTTCTTGGGTGGAGAGGCTATCATCGGCTTAGGCCCTGGTGTGTGAATTTGGAGCTACATAGTCTTTAGTAGGTGCAAAGGTAGGTACAATCGACTCCTTGGGTCGAGTGGCCGGCTTCTTGAAGCCGCTAGGGAGTGTACATGGGTAGCAAGCCATTACCCACTGCTTCTTCTGGTGGTGCCCACCAGTCTCAGTTTGGGATGGCAGAGGTTCCTTCCAAAGTATCCGGATCATTTGCCGTTGCAGCATCCGGGATATCGTTGGACACGTCTGGTTCACTTGATGGCACTACTGCAGATGGTTCGAGTTCACTTTCCCCCACTTGAGGAAAAGGTAGCCTGTGATTCCTATGCCAGACCTTTACCCTTTCATCTTCCATACCTCCGCTTGTTATTTTTGTTCAGCTTGGCGGTGGCTTTCTCCGCCAACTAATATGATCTATGGAGGTTATCCTGGAGCCGTCTCACATATTTGTAGTGTGTCATGTTCTGTACTCCGCCAGTGGAGACTCGAAGACGAATGTTCACAGGCAGTCACGCCTCTCTGCCGAACTGTAACGCTTGTGCTCGCCATGAACAAGGCCGGACCCCGGTACTGAGGTGGGAAGATATGACACCACGCACCCATGGCAGCGGTGGGTTAGAAAAGTACTTTCCGGTCATGGGGAGGAGCCAGAAGAGAGGTCAGAGTCCGAGTGCCATGGTCAGGGGTAGGAGCCAGGAGAATGGTCAGTGTCCGAGAGCCGAGGTCGAGGGATGGAGTGTAGTGGTTGATCAGAGGCAAGTCGAGGTCGAATTCCAGAGTGTGGTCCTAAAGTCAAGCCGGGTTGGTACACAGGAGAAAAGACAACGAGAAGTTAAGGTACAAAGCACAAGGCAATGCAGAGATGTGGAAACGCAAGGCTACCATAGAACTATGCTCAGCCAAAGAAGAGATGGCTGAGCAGGATATAAATAGGAACTAGAATCCAATGAGAATGGGGGCATGAGTCCAGCAGCGCAGGGATAGGCTAGGAAACACCTGAAGCAGGTGAGCAGGTAGTTAGTGTTGCTGCGCAGCTTGAGAGCGGTGCATGCGCGTCACACGTGCGCGCCTCGCGGGGAGACCATGCGGCACGAACAGGGGAACAGAGCCTTACTCTGCGTGATTCTTAGAACTCCCCTGCATGTGCACGTGTCCTGTAACGTGGCCATGGGTTTGTCCCATGGGGGGTGAGGAGAGAGACCGCAGTGAGCTGGGGACAGCTGCCGTGGAGTGCTGTAAGGTGGCAGGTAAGGAGGGAACCCTCTTTGAGAGAGGTGTTTCCTGATTCCTTACAGTACCCCCTCCCCCTTGAGGAGCAGCCTCAGGACATCTCCAGTATGCCTTGTGGGGGTGCTGGCATGGAAGAGCTTCAACAACCTAGGAGCATGTATTTGGTGATGGGGTCCAAAACCCCTCCAGTGAACCAGGTACTGGATAGATACCCTAGACTTTCTCGAATCTACAATTGATTGAATCTCGTATTGTCTTTGGTCCTGTACCATCATAGGCTTGGGAATCGTAGGCATCTTATGAAATTGTGGACTCTGGTACACGGGTTTCAGGAGGGAGATATGAAAAACTGAGGGTATCTTCATAGATGGAGGAAGCTGAAGGTGATATGCAACAGGGTTAATCTGTTCCAACACAGTAAAAGGACCCAGGTACCTGGAGGCCAGTTTAAGTCTTGGAGTCTTCAGCCTAATGTTTTTTGACTAGAACCATACCTTGTCTCCTGGCTTGAAGTCAGGCACCTCTTGGCGATGACGGTCCGCTTCCACCTTCTACCTGCGAATCATCTCCTCCAGTGCCTTCTGGATATTCTTCCATGATTCCTGCAGAACCTTAATTCGGTAGTCAGCTGCCGAAACTGATGAAATGGGAAGCCGCACGAGGTGGAAGCCGTAATTTATAATAAAAAAAACGGAGATTCCTGCGTGGAACTGCTCCTTAAAGAGTTGTGGGCAAACTCCGCCCAAGGATGAAGGTCCACCAAATCATCTTGACTGTCGGAAACAAAGCACCGCAGGTATTGTTCTAAGGTTTGGTTTGTTCTCTTAGTTTGCCCATTCGTCTAAGGGTGGTACCCTTAAGAAAAGTGGAGAGTGATGTCCATACTTTGGGTGAAGGCTCGCCAGAACTTGTAAATGAATTGTGACCCCGCGGTCGGATAAAATGGTCAATGGAACCCTGTGAATGCGGAAAATATCTTCAACAAAAATGTCTGCTAAGGTAGCAGAGTTGGGCAGACCTTTTTAGAGGTATAAAATGAGCCTGCTTTGAGAACCTATCAACGACCACCAGGATAGTATTCATCTCCCTAGAAGTAAGAGCTCCACAACAAAGTCCATCAACAGGTGGCTCCAGGGGCGCTCCAGTACTGGCAACGGCCGTAGAAGACATGGTGGCTTGCTGCGAGTTGTCTTGACCTGAGCGCAGGTCGGGCAGGATTTGACGAATTCCTCAATGTCCCTTAACATGGTAGGCCACCAGAAAGTACGTTTGATGAGGTCGGAAGTTCTTCTGGTACCCAGATGACCGGCAGACTTGGATGAGTGGCCCCACTCTAGTATTTTTTTTTTTAACGCGTGAGGTAGCATATTTACGACCATCCGGCACCTCAAGATCACTAGGAAGATTAGTTTGTGCTGCATTTTATCCAAAATATCAAAGGAATTGGCCGAAATGACATACGTGGAAGGTAGAATCATCTCGGAAACATCTTCAGATTTGTCTTTGAACTTACGTGACAGGGCATCCGCTTTTTGTTTTTTCGACCTGGGTATATAGGAAATCAAATAGATAAATCTTGAGAAAAAGAGAGACCACCGGGCCTGACATGCTCCTAGGCAGCGCGTGTTCTCTATATACAAAAGATATTTGTGAACGGTAAGGATCGAAATAGGGTTCTCTGTGCCCTCCAAAAGGTGCCTCAATTCCTGTAGAGCGAGTTTGATGGCCAGGAGCTCCCTATTGCCGACATCATAATTTTGTTCTGCCGGGGACAATTTTTTGGAGAAGAAACTGCAGGATTGGAGTTTGTCCTGTGAGGACTGCCTTTGAGAGAGGATGGTGCCTGCGCCAATATCCAATGCGTCTACCTCCAGGGTTAAGGGAAGCCTGGGTTCTGGGTCACAACTGAAAAGAATGGGCAGCATAATCCAGATCAGAAGTTTTTGCTGGGAAGAAGGGGAAGGAGAGATGGTACCCAATGTGACCCCCTTATACCTCATTGAGCTTTGGGGTTTCCAGGTCGGAGGGGGCAGCTTGCCAACTGATGACCAGGATAACCGCAGTAGTGAGGTAGAGATGAAGATGAAGCACAGCAAAAGGAAATCCTTCTTCCGGTATCCAAAGAGGAAAAAAGGCCAGGCCACTCCAAAATTGACAAAAAGGGGATAATTTATTGCAAGTTTACATACAGAGGAAAAAATGGGACTAGATGAACGCACCTACGCGTTTCGTACACAATGTACTTTATAAAGGGTTGTCCGCAGTAGTGACACAGACCGCTGTCCCACCGGCGCTGTTTCTCCATCGCGGATAACCAGTAACTCCCCAGTTGCATGGGTTTGGGTTCGTCTGGAGGCTGGGGAACAATGGGAATAAGACTGTGACTAGCGGATCTGGTGGGAACAGACCGAGGGAGCGAGCGTTCGACCCTCCTATCCTGGAGACGCTGGTCAATGCGGATACAAACAGAAATAAGGTCTTCCAATATGGTGGGTCTTTCTTGAGCCGCCAGCTGATCCTTTATAGGCTCGGCAAGTCCCTGCCAGAAGGCCGTGGACAGGGCCTCATCATTCCAGGCAGTTTCGCCCACGACGGTCCGGAATTCCAGGGCATATTTGGCGACAGATCGTGAACCCTGAGAGAGATGGGAGAGAGAAGAGGCCACCATGATCTTGTGGCCGAGAGTATCAAATAACTGTTTAAATTCCCTGAGGAAGCGAGGATAATCGTGCGTGATCTCGGGTCTCTGTTCCCAAATAGAAGATTCCCAGGCCAGTGCATCACCAGTCAGCAGGACAATGATGTAAGCGACTCTTGATCTTGCAGAGGGAAAGCGAGAAGGGGTTAACTCAAACTGAATTTCACATTGGTTGAGGAATCCTCTGCATTCGTGGGGGTCTCCCGCATAGTGGTTTGGGGTAGGTAGTCGTGGCTCTGTAGATGTGGGGAAGTACAGAGGGAGAGGGACTGCAGCTACAGTGGCAGCAGGACTAAGTGGGTGCTGGGGACGAGCCATCTTAGAGATTTCTTGGGTTAATGAGGCGACGTGCGCCTACAACCGGTAAAGTCGGTCTAGTGGGCTTGACTGCCCTGCCTCAGAGGGGGATATCCAGAAAGGAGAGTTGGAGCACAGCTATATGGAATATATCTGCCTTTGCTGTGGAGTACCGGATGCACGCACCTATGAAGGTTTATCCCGGGAGGACCACCTGCCACAAGTGAGTTTATCTACTCAATTTTGCACCGTTATTCCTAATCAATGATTTGGCTGCACACTAGCTAGTGTGAGTATTTACCTATCTGGGTAATACTCTTCCGGTTTATTGATACCTGGTGGAATTAGGTGTTTATGTTATAGGTGGTCACCATTTATATGTGGGATACTTCGAGGATACAATATATACATTACAATTGAAGTTGCTGAGTCTATGCTTAGAGCACCACACCGTCTGGTTTTTCTACTGCCTCAGAGGGGGCCATGTTAGTTGGGCTGAGCATAATGTTATGCTTGTGCTCACCACGAACAAGGCCTGACCCCGGTACTGAGGTGGGAAGATATGACACCATGCACCCACGGCAACTGGTGCAGGCCTGGTAGACTGATAGTCTGGAATGCCGGGTCAGGGTTGGGAAGGTGGGTTAGAAAAGTACTTGACGGGTTGTGGGGAGGAGCCAGAAGAGAGGTCAGAGTCTGAGTGCCATGGTCAGGGGTAGGAGCTAGGAGAATGGTCAGTGTCGAAGAGACGAGGTCGAGGGTTGACGAGTAGCAGATGGTCAGAGGCAAGTCGAGGTCGAATTCCAGAGAGTGGTCCTAAAGTTAAGCCGATCGGTAAACAGGAGAGAAGACAATGAGAGGTTAAGGTACAAAGCACAAGGCAAGGCAGAGATGTGGAAACGCAAGGCTACCATAGAACTATGCTCAGCCAAGGAAGAGATGGCTGAGCAGGATATAAATAGGAACTAGGCTCCAATGAGACTGGGGGCGTGAGTCCAGCAGTGCAGGGATAGGCTGGGAAATACCTGAAGCTGGTGAGCAGGTAGTTAGTGTTGCCGCACAGCTTGAGAGCGGTGCATGCGCATCATGCGTGTCGCGCGGGGGGACCATGCGGCATGAGCGGGGGGGAGCCTAACTCCGCATGATTCTTAGAACTCCCCTGTGTGAGCACGCATCCTGTAACATGGCCGGGGGTTTGTCCCGTGGGGGGTGAGGAGAGAGACAGCTGCCGTGGAGTACTGTAAGGCGGCAGGTAAGGAGGGAACCCTCTTTGAGAGAGGTATTCCCTGATTCCTTACATGAACATCATTCACTCACATACGTTCACTCACGGGGAACGCCGGGGGAGGGAAAACAGGTACGCTGGGACGCTCACGCCAACACCACGTGTGACAAGGTAGCCCCTGAGGAAGTAGATTGGATCTACGAAACGCATAGGGCGGGTTCTAGTTGTCACCCTTTGTACTGTTCCAGTACCTAGAGGGACTATCTGGTGTATCAGTGCCCGAGCGGAGAGATTCGTGTGCCCTTAATCCCGTGGGTGTACGCGCGGGCGTGCGTTGGATGCTGGGCAGAGAGGAGGAGCAGTGGGAGAGGAGACCTGACCACACGTGGTGTTGGCGTGAGCGTCCCAGCGTACCTCCCCCCGGTGTTCCCCATGAGTGATTGAAGACTTTGGCGACGGTTTCAGCGTCACCGAGTGGGAGCCCTGCCGGACCATCACAGGGACCCCTTTGGACACCGACCCCAGTTGTTTACCGCTTGTTGTCACCCTGCTTCTTGTAAGTAGGGTTTTGATTTTATCAACTCCGGATCATCAGTTATCTCTCATTGTACTGCAGTCTTTTGTTAATGACATAGTTCATTATGTTTTAATAAATATTTTAGTCTGTTACTTTTAGTTTGTTATGTAGTGTTTTTTGCATAAGCTGACATAACCCAGCAGTTATATGCTATGATTTGTTTTTTGTTTCTCCTTACATGACATGCAAGCACTTGTGTGGATTCAAGAGGATCACAGGACTCATCTAATTGGACAATATCTGACGCAAAGTTTATTTTGTTTTATGATCTAATCCCTGTAAATAAAACCCATGCAGTTAAACTTTATACAGTGTTTCCGGCCTTAAATTGGGACAAAAGTGACTGCAATGTGGTGTGGGCATCACAATATATATATAACAAAGACAAAAAGAAGCGCCAGCTCCATGGCATAATATTGTTTGTAAAATTGATTATTTATTAAAAAGCAGAAAGTGGCCAATATATCCCTATACAATTGAGAATTCATCCGGCTGCTTCTGTCTTCTGTCACATCATCAATAAACACTAGTGACCCAGTGCCATTGTAAGCCATGCATGCCCATGCCATCATACTGCCTCACCGTGTTTTACAGATGATGTGGTATGCTTCGGAACATGAGCTGTTCCAAGCCTTCTCCATACTTTTTTCTTCCCATCATTCTGGTACAGGTTGATCTTTGTTTCATCTGTCCAAATAATGCTGTTCCAGAACTGGGCTGGCTTTTTTAGATATTGTTTGGCAAAGTCTAATCTGGCCTTTCTATTCTTGAGGCTTATGAATGGTTTGCACCTTGTGGTGAACCCTCTGTATTTTCTCTCGTGAAGCCTTCTCTTTATGGCAGACTTGGATAATGATATGCCTACCTCCTGGAGAGTGTTCTTCACTTGGCTGGATGTTGTGAAGGGGTTTTTATTTACCATGGAAAGGATCCTAAGATCATCCACCACTGTTGTCTTCCGTGGGCATCTAGGCCTTTTTGTGTTGCAGAGCTCACCAGTGCGTTCTTTTTTTTCTCAGAATGTACCAAACTGTTGATTTGGTCACTCCTAATGTTCCTGCTATCTCTCAGATGAATTTTCTTTTTTTTTTGCAACCTTAGGATGCCCTGTTTCACTTGCATTGAGAGCTCCTTTGACCGCATGTTGTGGGTTCACAGCAACAGCTTCCAAATGCGAATGCCACACCTGGAATCAACTCCAGACCTTTTACCTACTTTATTGATGATGAAATAACGAAGGAATAGCCCACACCTGTCCATGAAACAGCTTTTGAGTCAATTGTCTAATTCATTTTGGTCCCTTGAAAATGAGGGGGCTACATATTAAGAGATGTAATTCCTAAACCCTTCCTCCAATTTGGATGTGAATACCCTCAAATTAAAGCTGATAGACTGCACTTTAAGCCCATATTCATTATTTAACTGTAACTTGAATTTATTTTGGTACACTGCCGAAATAACAAAACTTGTATCAGTGTCCAATTATTTCTGGACCTAACTGTGTATATATATATATTTATATATATATATATTGGAAAAAAGAAAAGAAAAAGCGCCCGATCCTTGTATAAAATCAGTGATAAAAGGTTTAATTCGCCAAGTAACGACAATTGCCAACTCACACTTTCTCAATAAGTTAAAAGCATATTATGGGACCAGCCCATGCACCAAGCCGACGTCACACTGTCATAGTTCTCCTCTGTCTGCAAGCGGCTGTAATCTCAGCAAATGGATGTAGATGTTGACGCTGCTGCCGCTCCAAACTCTCTCTGTGGACCCGGAAGGAATTCCTCGATCGTAGCCTGTACTTAAGTTCTCCACAGTCAGAGAGCCGAGAGATCCGGAACTGACGTCCTAGTTCTGGTGTCTGAGCTGCTCGACCACCGTAGATGCCTCTACCACGTGACCCTACGCGTTTCTTCCGTCTCAGCGGATTTCATCAGGGGATGAATACTAATTGAACAGGCTTGCTATTTATAGGAAACTAGTCCAATTTCCACCAGTCAATTAGATTCATACAGATCATCTGTGCTGAATGTTCACAATATTGAAACAATTAAACAAAACATATACAGGCATACCCCGCATTAACGTACGCAATGGGACCGGAGCATGTATGTAAAGTGAAAATGTACATAAAGTGAAGCACTACCTTTATCCCACTTATCGATGCATGTACTGTACTGCAATCGTCATATACGTGCATAACTGATGCAGTAAAGAACGCATTTGTAACAGGCTCTATAGTCTCCCTGCTTGCGCACAGCTTTGGTGCAGGTAGGGAGCTGGTATTGCTGTTCAGGACGTGCTGACAGGCGCATGCGTGAGCTGCCGTTTGCCTATTGGGCGATATGTCCTTACTCGCGAGTGTACTTAAAGTGAGTGTCCTTAAAGCGGGGTATGCCTGTAAAGAAGACTGACATATCTAAAAAATATATATAAATAAATCTAAAACTACCATGAGATATAATAACACAAAACTTGTATACAAATAATCCCAAATGTACAAGGAATGAGAACAGTGAATATACCATATAAAGTTAAAATGCTTATAATCAAAAACTGAAATAATCCATTTAGTCAAATCTACTAATATGCTTTATAAAGTTGTGTGTCTTATCTTTATATGACCATTAAAGATTGCATATATATGTATCTGTATATAATAATGATAATAAAACTTGGAAATGATTTATATTTATATCGTCCATAATCTGATTGACATATTGTATTATTTGAAGGAAGAGATGAAACCTTAACCATTCACATTAAAATTAACTAATTGAGATCCTAAACTGACTACCAATTATTCAGATGTGTAATTACAAGTGTGTTTTAATATTTTAAACTTAAAATTAGAAACAGACCTAGACATCAATTGTGTATTCACTTAGATAATAAAATTATACCACCAGAAAATTGTTATAATGTGAAAAAAAAAAAAATATATATATAGAAAAATATATATATCAAAAGAATCAATAGAGATCAAAAGGACATGAATGAGGAGATCCGAATATCCTATGAAGACATAAACCTCTAATTCAAACCATAAATTGATACAAATGTATTGATATATTAAAATGATTAAATTAAATATCCCAATAAAGGGAAAGGGAAGGGGAAAGGGGAGAGAAGAAAGCGAGCAAATAAGAAAGAATAAGATGTAATATAAAGAGACGTAATGTCTAGAGACCAGCAATCCATAGATACATGCTTGATAAATATTGATAAATATTGATAAGTGCTTGTGTGTGAATCAATTTCATATTGTGTTCATGTATTATATGTATTGTGATGTATAAACTAAGAATTAAATGTTTAACTAAAAAACACTTAAATGTGTTATGTGAACTACTGAAATGTGTATTTAAATTAAATGAACTGTTTAATTAAAGTGCCATCCTAAATTATTAAATTCATCTATAAATGTGATGTGTAAATGTTCATGATATACAAAGTGCTATGTGATAAAATATAGATAATGAAAAATAACTGTGATAAATGATCTGACCAGGGGAATCTTCTCCAAATGCACCACTCCAGGAAAACAGAGGGAACATGCTAACATGTTCAACCCAGACCTCTGTGAACCCATAGAGGTAACAAGCAGAGACATTGTCTAAACTATTGTACTTGTATCGATATGGTCATTGAGGCCACTAGGACTCAATGTATCTAATACATATATCCAGAAAGTTTCCCTTAAATTTAGCCTCTTAGATCTGTCACCACTAAGTAATGTGGAAGGAATAGATTCTAGACCCATAACCAAAAGAGAAGAAGGATCTTTGTTGTGTTTTTCCATATAATGTTTGGACAAGTTATGTGTAGTAATACCATGAATAATGTTTCTTCTGTGCTCTAAAAAGCGTGTACTCAAAGTGCATGTTGTCCTCCCTACATATTGATAGCCGCATGGGCATGTAATGACGTAAATAACAAATGTGGATCCACCACAGTCCATCCTGTCGGAGTGCACACTTGGAGGGAAGGAGAGGAGGAAAGGCCTGTACAGAGTGGAGGGTCGTGTGTGCTGTGGAGATTGCTGTTGTTGTTGTAGCTGCTTGTTGCTACTACTGCCGGGCGTGGCTCAGAGCAATAAAGAGAGACATTACGTTTTACTAAAGACTGTTGTGTGATTCTGGAGCACCCACCCTGGGACCAGGGGCTATTCTTCTATACGGGTCCTAACCCACATCCCTGGGAAGGTATAGAGGATGGAGGCACTGCACCACCACTAGAAGAGAATGGAGGCTACTACCCCGGAAGCCTGGTCCTGTTATCCCCCACACCACCGCGGGAGACTCAGGCCCTCCTGTTCCACGCAGGTACGCACCACCCAGTACATGTAACCGCCCCCACACACCATAGATATGTTAGATGAGTCTAGGGGGGGCAAAAAAGGTTACACTAGTATAGCCACAAAGGGTAACTAAGGAGTAACCTCAGTAAATGTGAGAATCAAGCACTAGGTGAATTGAGAAGTCTTGGGTCCTTGGTGGTGAGACAGGCTGACAAAGGAGGGGGAATTGTTCTCCAAGATCGGGATGACTATCTTTCCGAGGCTCATAGACTCCTGTCTTATACCAGGGCCTAGAGTATTCTCAATAGTGATCCCACCCTCCTCTTTCAAACACAACTCTGTGGTTTACTTTAACAAGGTCTGGATGACCACATTCTTAACAAAGGTGAATTTAAATATTTATATATATCTAACCCACGGATGCCGATATTTTACCACCTTCCAAAAGTGCACAAGAGCCTCGTAGACCCTCCAGGTATATCAGGGGTGGATTCAATGACGTCAGGGGTGTCCAGATATGTAGACCACTTTTTACAGCCTTATGTGGTCCAACTTCGGTCATATCTTAGAGACACCCTTCATGTCATTGACTCCATCTTTTCTATTGAATGGAAACCGACTTATAGATGGGCCATCTGTGATGTTCAATCTTTATATACATGTATCGAGCACACAAAGGGTCTCGAGGCAATTGAGCACTTTCTTTCGGCTGACATTTCTTTTCAGCCCAATCAATGCAGGTTCGTTCTGTCTCTCATCCAGTTCATTTTGAACAATAATTATTTCCTGCTTGAGGATATCTTCTATCTCCAGACCTGTGGTACGGCCATGGGGACCAGATTTGCCCCCAACTATGGGAACCTCTTTATGGGGTTCTGGGAATCCAAAAACATCTGGAATAATGCACTGCTGGGGGCACGTCTGGTATCCTATGGCCGCTACATTGATGATCTTCTGATCATCTGGGATGGAGGTGGAGACTGCCTCAAACAGGCAATGGATGATTTTAATAACAATGATCTAGGACTTAGATTTACTTATCAGAGTCACCCCCATGAAATTGTATTTCTTGATCTGGTTTTATCAGTCGACGTGGATAACATCATTCAAACTAAAGTTCATTTTAAGGATGTAGCAGTGAATGGTTATCTCCATGCAAGGAGTAACCACCATCCAAAAAGGATTCAAAACATCCCTTTGAGTCAATTTAATAGACTCAGACGGAACTGCTCAACTCTGTCTGACTTTGAAAGTCAATCACGTTGACTGATCTCCCAGTTAATTTCCAAAGGGTATGACTCTGACATGGTCCTAGAGTCTAATCATAAAGTGAGAGCAATTAACAGAACGGATCTTCTACATAAATCCAAATCTAAAATTTCTGTTAATGATCGTGGTAATAAAATGTCTGCATCTGATGGTGTCAAATTCATCACTAAATTCAGTGGGTACTCCAGACAAAATACAGATGTGCTCAATCGGCACTCGAATATAGTTATGTGTGATCCACACTTGAATAAAAATTCTCACCCCTAGGTTTCCTGTCATTTTCCGTAAAGATACCAATATTAAGAACCAATTGGCCCCCAGTAGACTTAGGGAACTGGCCCCCACAATGGATCGGGAGGTAGGTCACTTAGATAGCTGCAGATGTGACAGGTCTAGGTGCATTATGTGTAAACACATGACAGTATCCAGTCCTTCTCATCCTCCTTTCATGG
The DNA here is from genome assembly GCA_036426205.1 of Ascaphus truei. NCBI lineage: Eukaryota > Metazoa > Chordata > Amphibia > Anura > Ascaphidae > Ascaphus > Ascaphus truei. The sequence goes on from WSYH01001427.1 coordinate 79,784, forward strand.
GGACAACTATCCCATTCAAAGTTCTATCCAGTGTTTGACCACTTTTGTGGTCTATGTCTTGTCATGTGGGGATACAGAAAGAAAGGGGGAGCACAGGTAGAGGGATAGTAATATAGTGTATAAAACCTCTCATTTAAAAGGTGGTGGGGGTAATAAAAAAAATGGAAACACACTTACACGGCCTTGTGTAAATGCTATCACATCAAGGTTTCTTTATGGTCTTCTTTTTTTCTTTTTTTCTCTTTTTCTTCTCCTCTTTCTTTTTTTCTCTGTTCTGGTGTTTTTCTTTCTTCTCAGGTCCAGGTATGTTCTTAGGTACGCCGACGACTTTCCCTTCAGACGTCACCCTCAAGACAAACAGATATATATATATGAACAGTATTGAAGAGAAAATTGCAAATAATAATAGTATTGGGTAACCAGCTATAATATAAAGCAGCAAATAAAAGCAGTCACTCACACAGCCAAGTGTGAGTGCAACTCGTGGGGAAGGTATCTTTTCTTTATCATACGTAGGGTGACTTTTCTCAGTGTCTTATAGGCACTGAAATGGTGGGTAATGATGAGTAATAATGAATATAAAGAATGATACTCACACGGCCTCGTGTGAGTAAACACATATATGGGGTGTCTTTTGAGGCTTCAATGTTGGTTTCCATACAGGGGGAGAAAGGCTGAATGCTCCTCCCCTTAAGTAATGAGACGAAATGCAGTCTCAAATAAAGAGTCAGAGACAAAAAAAACAGCGCACAACGCCGTAGTCAGGGTACATGCCGATGTATCCATGTTTACTGTCTGCAGCGCAGTAAAAAGACATTACCTGGTCTGGCGGGCGCCCGCCTCATCAGCAAGCACTACAACTTGACCGGCAAGGAGAACTCCCTATTGCTGGCCACCGAACTACTATACCCCCTCTAGAGGCCCACGAGTAGTGTATCTACCAAGACTTTACCAGCAAGGGTGCCCGCTAATCTATCCTGGAACCTTTCCAGTCACGTAACTTCCCTTACCAGAGATGAGGGTTGGGAAGATAAAGATATGGCTGCCAGTACACCCATCAGATCAGACATATCCCTACCCCGAGTGACTTTCCTCTGATGCTAGCAGGGGCCACCAGCTGGGCCGGTAGTCCGCCAACATCACCCCGTCCATAACGGTTAGTGAACAGCTTTCACCCCCAACCCCTAACAGTCAGGGACGGGGATCACAATTTCCTCAGACAGTGCGGCTCCATGCTAGGAGGACATTCCCGTAGCTTGTGGAAGCTAATAAATACGTCCGCCCAAGCCCACACTTACGGACGTTGAAGGCGTTTTCAGGAATGGTTCCTTCCCCCGCGGCGAAGAAAGCTCGATTCTTGGAAGGAACACACCCTCAGGTGATCGATGAATGGCCCTGCTCTGAAAGCGGTCAGACGTCAGAGAATCCTGGAAAGCCTCCACCCCCAGCGCCACCCATGGTCAGTCACAGCGCGACCAAGACCCTGATCTCTCTGCTCATCAGATTGGTAGACTTGTTAGTCCAGATCTATGGCAAAGATGAAGAGGAGAGTGAGCTGTGGGTTTAAATATTACGGTCTCCTACAGAAGGAGAAGGAAGACCTGTCAGACTTCCTTCAACGAATATAGCTGGTCCTGTGGAAATTGGACGAATACCGGCGCAAGCAGTTCCTCCGAGGGGCCATTCCCACGCATCACATGATCATGATCAGGTGCTCACGATCATGATCATGATCAGGTGCTCACTAATGGAGGGGCCTCCCCCTACCTTCATGGACATTTTGGGGATCGTCAAAGGGCATGAAGCCTATACCAAGCTGCATACCGCACCAAGGGTAGAGATCCCCCTGCGAGTGACCTCCCGGGAGTCTCCGCTCGCCGGATCAAGAAACCTGTCAAAGAGGAAGAGGAGCCACCCAAGTCGCCCTCAACGAAAGGCCGGACTTCGGGGAGATCCTCCCCCACTTACCCAAGACGACTGGATCCTAAAGATATCGTCTGCTATGGCTGTGGACAGAAAGGCCATTTTTCCAGAGAGTGCCCTGATGGAGTCACCCAAGAAAAGAAAACGGCCAGTAAAGGAAGCTCGGTTAGGTCTATGATCTGTCTATAATCTGTCGAATACAGACCACAGAAGCCAAAACAACTGAGGCCACCCCTGCGCCTCCCAAAGCTCCTACTGACCTGAGCCCAGACGATGGAACTCCGGTCGGGGATGGCTACTGTCAGGTCGGCCCCTCTGCCATCATGCATGTGGTAGTAGAAGGAGTCTATGCCTCTACTTTACTGGACACGCGTCCCAGATGACCATAATATACCGACAATTCTATGACCAACACCTTAGTCACTGTCCCCTGCGGTCGGCGGAACATATGAAGGTGAGAGGGTTGAGCAATGAAGATTACCCCATCGATGGGATTGTGAGAGTTCAACTGGAGATACTTCAATTGAATACCGGCAAGAACACTCCCATGCATGTGGAGGCAATGTATGCCCGAAGCCTCAAGGAGTGTCAGTATCCGGTCATCTTGGAACAAATACGGATATAGTGGCGAGCCGTAATAAGAGCCACCTGAAAGAAAACAATGAATTGCCGATGGCCAATCCACTCCTTGACCCTGTACTGACAGAGAGTGCAACAGAGTATATGTCTTAGAGCGTCACGGAGACCTCTACAATCGTCAACGCGGACTGACGACCATTTTACCAGGGGGAGTGCAACGCCTGGCAGTCTGGTGCCGTTATCCAGATCGAGATGAGACCGATCATCTGTTCTCTCTGGAGAGTGCCCCTGAGGAAGAACCCAGAGAGGGTATAGGGTAATACCCGAAGTGAAGAGTGGACGACCCGAATTCCTCTACGAACCTACGTGTATGTTCAAAATATCTCTCCATTTCCGATGGACATTAATGTAGGACAATTCTGGGCAGCATATATCCCGTCAGCCCGGTAGAAACAGTGCCCCAGGTGAACGCCGCTGCAGTGGGTGAACAGTTAGTCGATCTGGACTTCAACTTCGGAGACTCGACACTGCCAACTGAGTGGATGGATCGACTGATGGCCAAGCTGAATGAAAGAAGGATGGTATTTTCCACCAGCGAATGGATGTGGGCCGCAGTCGCAGCCGCCCACAACCCATTAGGCTGAGTGACGCCACTCGTTCCGTGAACGCTCGCTCGCCATCGCCCCCAGGGATGTGGTGATGTAAGGAAAGTCCTGAGAATGGAGACCGCTGGAATATTGACGGAGTCTCGGAGTCCTTATGCATCACCCATAGCGGTGTAAGGAAGAAGAATGGATCTGTAAATTGTGCGTCGATTATCGAACTCTGAATATCGTACGGTACCCGATCAATACAACCTCCCTCGCATTGAAGAAATCCTGAATGCTCTAAACGGGAGCCAATGGTTTAGTGTGCTCGACTTGCGATCTGGGTACTACCAGTACCCTATGAGTGAAGAGGACCAGGAAAAGACAGCCTTCGACTACGTGTCGCAGAGCTCTCCTAGCTTTTCGGCCCAGTCGGCCACTTGTTTGGGCATGAGCGCAGACATGCTGACTGATAGGATACTACTGAATAAGGCACCCCAGGGCTATCTCAGCAGCGCCTTCAAATGTAACGGGTATTCCCTGTGAATACAGACGCTACTACCTGCTGTGTAACCTGTGTTGCTCTCAGGAGCCTAAGCCTCCGCTTGGGGAGCCTGGGGTACAACAATAATATGATCTCGTGGTGCAACGCCTCCACCTGGAGGGATCCCAACGAGTGGGAGGAGGCCCTCACAGGAAACAATCACATTAAGCAAAAAGATGTGAAACAGAACTGGTTTTACGGCCTATCGCCCCCCTCACCTTGCCGGCGATTGTGGGTTCCGCCGAGCCCCATGGCGAACCCGTCGGCCGGGTGCAGGAGTGGGGAATATAGGAGCTTGTGTGGGGGTTGCCGGGGACGCATGCGGCCGGTTGCGAAGGCCACAGTTGTGTCGCGAGGGCTCCCGGTGGCTCCCAGTGCAGGGCGCCGCCATGTTGGACTGCGCACGCATGCGCAGTGGGTATTTCGGCGCGGTGAGCATACGGGACGTTCGTGCATGCGCAAAAGAAGTGCGCGCGAGGTGCCAATGGGAGAATAGCTCCCAAGAAGAATACAGTCCCCCAGGGTGCACAGGGGCAGAGTCAGGTGACGCCAGGAAGCCAATAGGGCTGTAGAATCGCCCGGCTGCAGGGAGATAGGCTCTTGTGCACTTTTGGAAGGTGGTAAAATATCGGCATCCGTGGTTTAGATATATATAAATATTTAAATTCACCTTTGTTAAGAATGTGGTCATCCAGACCTTGTTAAAGTAAACCACAGAGTTGTGTTTGAAAGAGGAGGGTGGGATCACTATTGAGAATACTCTAGGCCCTGGTATAAGACAGGAGTCTATGAGCCTCGGAGAGATAGTCATCCCGATCTTGGAGAATAATTCCCCCTCCTTTGTCAGCCTGTCTCACCCCCAAGGACCCAAGACTTCTCAATTCACCTAGTGCTTTATTCTCACATTTACTGAGGTTACTCCTTAGTTACCCTATGTGGCTATACTAGTGTAACCCTTCTTGCCCCCCCTAGACTCATCTGACATATCTAGGGTGTGTGGGGGCGGATTACATGTACTGGGTGGTGCGTACCTGCATGGAACAGGAGGCCTGAGTCTCCCGCGGTGGTGTGGGGGATAACAGGACCAGGCTTCCGGGGTAGTAGCCTCCATTCTCTTCTAGTGGTGGGGCAGCGCCTCCATCCTCTATACCTTCCCAGGGATGTGGGGTAGGACCCGTATAGAAGAATAGCCCCTGGTCCCAGGTTGGGTGCTCCAGAATCACACAACAGTCTTTAGTAAAAGGTAATGTCTCTCTTTATTGCTCCGAGCCACGCCCGGCAGTAGTAGCAACAAGCAGCTACAACAACAACAGCAATCTCCACAGCACACACGACCCTCCACTCTGTATAGGCCTTTCCTCCTCTCCTTCCCTCCATGTGTGCACTCCGACAAGATCGACTGTGGTGGGGCCTCAATACCCACTGCACACCTCAGAGGGTATCCTCTGGGTGGGGGATGGATTCTCCCCATCATCGGGGTGAGGGGCATTGGTCCACCTGAACTCGACTTGCTCTATAAATGTAATAGGCCAGGGTTCTCTCTCTCTCTTGCTTGCTCCCAGGACGGAGCTTGGTCTACTCCTCCAACTCCCAGGACAGAACAGCTCAAGAGCCGGATGAGAACAACTGTCACTTACAGGAACTGGCTGCTAAATAGAGTCAGCCCCACCTCTCATGATGTCAGCAAGACCTCCCTTCTGTCTCACGCCTGCAGCAGAGTCCGGGGCCTGCATCTATCACTCAAGGTAGGGCATGAAGGGGGGAAAACCCATGATTACTACTGGTGCCTGCCCTTAACAGAACTTACCACAGTAGGAGGAAGATATGTATAGCCTGTGCTGTTTACTGGGGGCTACACTCTCCCTCTGGTGGAATCCAATGGTCCCCACTTGGACATAGCTTTAGCAGTACCATCCTGCGGGGAACAACTTGGGAAACAACACATATTATGGCAGTGTTAGCATAACCTAACACATGAGGTAGTTCAAGAACAACACGGTAACTCCCAACGTGCAGAACCCTATTAATAATGTTTTGGATCTGGCTTTCTTACTCTTCTGCCATTGTGATCCGTGATGGTCACAAAGAAAGATTGCACCGACCCATGCTCCGGTCGATATAACACGCTGTGCATGTGTATGCATCTTCCTATGCTCCAGATCCCAACCAACTCATTTTGTCCTCGTTATGATAACCTCCCTAACAAAACTTGGTCCGAAGATATTCCTGCACAGCCTCCCTGAGCCAACTATCCCGATTTTCTTCTATTTCCCTCATGATGGGCTCAGGCACATAAGGGTATTCGTATCCATGTGACTGCCTATACCTAGCCACTATGGCTCTGTCGGCACGGCTCAATTTAGTGAGCTTGCAGTGACCCGCCCTGCTTGGCAGTACCCAAAACTCTGGCTCTACCGGAGCAATTTCATCATACAGTATACTGGGGCCTTTGGGTTGAATGAGTTTCCGCTCGATCTCCCGGAATCTATGTTCTATCTCGTCCTCCACCTCCTGAGGAGTAAAGGCACCTGACGCCCACCAATGATCAACGATGTTGCTCTTAATGAGCAGGAACCATGTACGGTCCATCCCTGCGTGGTACCCAGTGCACCAGGGTGCCCACCACTAATCATGGTGCTCGTACTCTGTGGAATGGCTAGCGTTCTCTACCTCAGATTCTGCCTGTGATGAGACACCGGACATCCCGCCTCTGTAGAGTGCGAGCAATCTCTCCTCACCTTGGCATTGATATACCTGTAGGGTTCATCTTGTGAACCACCTCCTGAACAGGCCCAGCCTCGGCTGGAGTGTGTGACCCACGGGCCCTTCCTCTAGCTGCAGGAGAAAAAGGCACAGGGTTAAGTAAACGTATTACACTGGAGTAAGGTATTTCACCATCCGACCCCTCATCGCTCAACTCCCAGTCCCGCAAATCCCTGGAGTACTTAGGGTATTTGCTTAATTTATCCCCGCTAGGTCCCGGTGACAACACTCATGACGGAGCAGGGGCAGTGGCTGGGGCAGTGAAGCTATGGTTTGGGGCAGGGGCAATGTTCAAGTCAATGTCCAGCAAGCGGGTAATACCGCGACCAAGGGACGCTTTCTTGGGTGCTTTCTCTGCCATACTTCGCGCTTCCCTCGATGGACCTTGGCTCTTCAGGATGGCCATTGCAGCGGCCATGGCTACTCTCCGTGAGGAGAACAGCGCTCCTGGGCCTCGTTTTCCGGTGGAACTGGAAATGACGTCATCAGCAGTGCCCGTAGAATCTCCATCCGCTCCGTGGTCAAGCACCGGAAGTGCGTCGAGGACCGGCATGGGCGTTGGTGGAGCATCCAGTTCACGGACGGACAAGTAGGCCACAAGCCTCTCCTTCTCATCCTCCTCGGTTGCTGCTTTCGCCTGGCGGGAGTAAGGGGGTGCTGGAGTCGCTTTACCGCTCCGCTGCTGTTTTGGTGATCTCGGGGTCCTTTGAAGTCGTCTTGGGCGCTGTTTCCGCCGCACTGGGAGTCACCACGGCCGTGGGACTCTTACGGGCCTCCGGCTGCACCAGCGCTCGCCGTCGGAAGGTGTCCGGAGTCGTCTGTTCCTTCTTGACACCGCTGGGGTGGTTCGCCGGTAGGCGCATCGCCACCGATGGCATGCCAACCTCTTCCTCCGAGGATATCAGGATCGGATCCTCCATTAGGAAGTCACCGGGTTCTTCTGCGATACAACCAGTGGGTATAGGTACGAAACAGTCTCGCTCCGGTACCTCCACTGCGGTCGCGCTCTTCTCCGTCGACAGCTCGCTTGGTTCTGTAGCGGGCTGGGCCTTGGTTCTTCCCACTTGGTTGCAACGGGGAACTAGGGCCGCCTTGTCTTTTCTGTCCGCCACCTCCGTTAATGTTCCCGGAGAGGCAACCCGCGGGGTCTCGATCAGTGGAACGGCTCGTTAGGCCACAGGTAGAATGTGCCGCATTGAGGGCATCGTGCCTTGTTGCTTGGTACCGCGCTCGGTATCCCGCAGTGAACGCACAAACACCGGAGGTATTCGTGCTCCGCTACCTCCACTACCAGTAAGCCTCCTGGTAGTTGGTAGATCGCAGTTCTCATCTCGGACATGGTTAGCTCAGGGGTAGAACAGTTCAGTGTTTCAGCTCCTTGCTCCTCGAATGCCAGACAGAAGTGAATCTCTTCGCTCTCGCTTCCTGTCCCTCCCTTAGCTGGGGAGGACGCTCCTGATTGGCTCTCCTTGTGCCCCCTCCTCTACTGGAATCCAGAGGCGGGGCCCTCCTTCTTTCAGTGTGACTCAACCTGGTTTGTTGACCAGTCACAGCACAGGTGGGTGGGCTTTCGTGCCGTTCCGCTCCTCTTGCAGGGGATCTGGGTTTGGTGCCAAACCCCTGCACATTTCCCGCCACATTTCTCGTACAGTTCTTTTGCACGATTCACGTGCGCGCTCCAGGATTGGCGGGAAATGCCATTTTAGATCGGCTGCTATCTGCTGGGCCACTGATGGCGCCTTGGTCGCCATTTTGGAGGGTTCTTTGCTCCGCGGAGCACATGTAGTGACGGCCGCCATCTTCGATGCGCCCACCACATGTAATTGTGTACTCTCCTCAGTGTCTAAGGTGTAATTTGCTCCTAGACACGGACTGATCTCCTCGACACCTTCTACTTCTCTCTGCATGCTTATTCTGTTGCCCACTAATATGAGGTGGCATACCCCAGGCTAGGCAGAACTCCTTCTGTGTGTGTACTGTGAACGATGTTCATTCCGGCCAGTGCTCTGTGGTGCGTTCTGTGGGTGCTAGCTAGCGTACTGGGCATCTCCCTAAGTACGGGCGTCCCTCTTTTGGCCACTCATAGTGCGGGCCCTGGGCCATGGTCCCTGGACTAGTTAGCAGGCTGAACCCCCAGTTGCCTCACACTATCTGCCTCAAGGGACTAGGACAGCGATAGCTATGCACCCCTCTTACGCCACCCGCTTAGGGCGCCCAGGGCGTACTGTGCGGGAGCGGCGATCCACGCTCCCCTGACTACCCCCGGTGTGCAATTGCGCCCTACGTTCCTCAGCACTGGCCCGGAGAGTGCACATCACTCTTCCTGCTCTGCCTTGCAGTAAGCCTGACCTGTTTATCTCAGCAGCGCCTCCAAATGTAACCCTTCTTCCCCCCCCTAGACTCATCTAACATATCTAGGGTTTGTGGGGGCGGATTACATATACTGGGTGGTGCATACCTGCGTGGAACAGGAGGGCCTGAGTCTACCGCGGTGGTGTGGGGAATAACAGGACCAGGCTTCCAGGGTAGTAGCCTCCATTCTCTTCTAGTGGTGGTGCAGCGCCCCCATCCTCTATACCTTCCCAGGGATGTGGGGTAGGACCCGTATAGAAGAATAGCCCCTGGTCCCAGGTTGGGTGCTCCAGAATCACACAACAGTCTTTAGTAAAAGGTAATGTCTCTCTTTATTGCTCCGAGCCACGCCCGGCAGTAGTAGCAACAAGCAGCTACAGTAGAAAAAACAAATAGGTAGCGCTATATCCCACAGTGAGCTGGCAGCCGGTGATATAACCCTGACCCCTAGTCAGGCTATAGAAGTGGAAAAGAAGTTATATCAGTGGCGCTCAACACTGTAATGATCAAAGCAATTCTAATAGATATTATAAAATATATATTATAAAATATACAACCAGAGCCACGGAAATCGCCCGTCCGATTGGATGCTCCACGTGGTAAGGGTAAACATGTAAATATACAAAGAAATCAAATCATAGCATAATACTGTAAAACATACACATACATAAACAAACAACACTTAAACGCTGAGAACAACAGGTAACTACTCACAATGGCATTTAATATGGCATATCATTAATATCTTAAAATACACTTATTACACATAAAATAGTACATAAAAACATATATTAGGTTCAGGCAAGATTCTCCAACTCGGGTGGGGGTACCTGCTTACCGAAAACAGGATGTAATCAGGCAATGGATAATTCAAAGAGTATCCCCTCTTATGGATAGCTGCTGCTGCTGCTGCTCCTGTTGTTAACACCTGGGCTCAGACGAGGAGTCTATTATTGGCAGGGACAGGTTTTTCCAGCTAGCTGCGTCTGCCTCAGTCCTCTCCCAGCACTGCAGAAGCTCCAAGACCACACACAGAGATACTTCCTGGTCTGCCCGCACCACGTGCACCAAACACAGCAATGCTGAAATGTTGGATATTCCTACGCCAGCATGTGCTTTCCCACAGCTCACAGCTCACAGCTCCCAGCTTCGGAAGGGTACAGCACTCACACCCGAGTAGTGGGGACCTCACAGAACCACCCTACGCGTTTCGAAAGTCTTGCTTTCTTCCTCAGGGGTTAAAAGTAATGAAAAGTAGTCCCTGTAAGTCCCGAAATATATAGTCCCGGTTTAAAGAGACAGTGCATCCTTGTGATCTTGATCATGCGCAGATGAAAGGACTGGGACACTCAGCGTGTGGACACTCATGGACATGACATACAACAGAGAAAAAACATATATAAAGGAAATAAAAGAATATAACAATTAGTGCAATACATAAAATACAGATGTGTATCTGATACCTATATATCCTCATGGATAGGAAAAGAAATTTAATAGTATACATATGAATAAAACAAAATGCTTAACAAAAAATATGATTAACAAAAAATATATAAAAAATATATAAAAAAAAAAAAAAAGATTATTAACCCTATTATTCGTATCTCAAATTGCTAAGACCCGGCAAAGCCAGGGATATGTAGAAGTATGCTGAGCAGAACTTGACCTTCTAGGGGATAGTATATACCACAAATATGATCCCTAAAGTGAACTAATACTGTGTATATATCTATACTTTGAAGTTTATAAGTGAGTGTATATTGAAAATAGGAATAATAAATAATTGAAAGTGAAAGTTATTAGTGATGGTGAAAATGTACCTTTCTGATGGAAATAAGAGTGATACGTATTGGAAGTGGAAATTAATAGTGTTAAAGGAAATATAACCATCTAAGAATGGTGTTGGGTGAAAATAAATAATTAAAATATGTTGTATAGTATTATAATAAAATTATGATAAATATTATAATATAATAATAATAGAAAGGTGATGGTGATTACTACCTACTTATTGTACCATCCTCATCATGAATGCCCGGACCTTACCATAAAATGGAATGAACCACAGGTTACAGTACATTGCAGCGATTACATTGTCAGCCCAGGAGACTGGTTATCTCATCTGTCAAGAAGGAACGGCTTCAGGTCAAATTCTATATTGAGTCCAGACGGTGCTAAAGTTTGTAGTTCGTAAATCCAAAAGGATTCTCTCTTACCTAACATGCTTGTCTTATCCCCTCCACACCAGTTAGGTATAACAGCCTCTATGGCTACACATATTAGACCTTTAGGATCTTTACCGTGCACATGAAGGAAATGGCTCGACACACTATGGGACTCTAGACCTTTTTTGATATTGTAGATGTGTTCATAGAACCGTCGTTTGATAGGTCTGGTGGTCATACCCACATACTGCAGACCACAGGGACATTCAAGGAGGTAAATAATATTAGTGCTATTACATGTGATGTGCTGTTGGATAGTATACTTCTTCCGTGTTTTTGTTGAAGTAAAGCATAATTGTTTGGAGCTGAATTTACATGCTGTGCATGTATTACATGTGTAGTAACCCTTAATGGCATTTTTGTTTTTGATTTTATTTTGCTGACCATTGGATTTAAGTGGACAGCTTGGGGCCAACCTTTGGCCTATGTTGGCTGCCTTTGTGAATATGATTTTTGGTTTTGAAGGCAGTATTTGTGCCAAATCTGTATCTTTTCTCAAGATTGGCCAATATTTCCGAATGGTTTTCTTTATCCCAGGTGCCATCTGATTGAATTGAGTAATGAATGGTATTTGCATTTGTGTATTGGATGGTTTAGGTTTATACTCTAAAAGTGTTGATCTTTCCAAAACCTCAACCTCTGATATAATATTGTCAAGGTGATTAGGTGAATATTTCCTGTCAATGAATCTGTTCCTAAGATCCTGTGCCTGATTTTGGAATGCGTCTAAAGTGGAGCTATTTCGTTTTAGTCTGATGAATTGTCCTTTAGGAATGTTATCGATCCATGCAGGGTTGTGATGGCTATCGGCATGTAGATAATTGTTCGCTTGAACCTTCTTAAAGTGAGTTTTGGTATGTAAAGTGTTGTTAGAGATATATATAACTAAATCCAAAAATTCTATAGAAACATTACTTGAAACAAACGAAAATTTTAAATTATACGAATTGTTGTTCATGTATTCTTGGAATAGGTGTAATTGCTGTAGTGACCCTGACCAAATAAAAATAATATCATCGATGTAGCGCCGCCATAGTACCAGGTCTGCTCCGTAAGGGCAGCCGGACCAGATGGATTCGTTCTCCCAGCTGCCCATAAATAAATTAGCATAACTAGGAGCAAACCTGGTACCCATGGCGGTGCCACATACCTGTAAATAATATAAATTATTAAAATTAAAATAATTGTGTGAAAGTATAAATTGAATGCCAGAAATAAGAAATGTTTTAAGTGATGGTGTCATAGAAGGATCATTATCCAAAAAATGGCCGACAGCCTCACAACCCTGGACATGGTCGATAACAGTATATAGTGATGTGACGTCAGCTGTAACTAAATAATAATGTGGCTTCCATTGAATGTCCTTTAGGGTCTGCAGCATGTGGGTGGTATCCCTAAGGAATGAGGGAAGTTTAACAACAAGCAGCTACAACAACAACAGCAATCTCCACAGCACACACGACCCTCCACTCTGTACAGGCCTTTCCTCCTCTCCTTCCCTCCAAGTGTGCACTCCGACAGGATGGACTGTGGTGGGGCCTCAAAACCCCACTGCCCACCTCAGAGGGTATCCTCTGGGTGGGGGATGGATTCTCCCCATCACCCCATCATCGGGGTGAGGGGCATTGGTCCACCTGAACTCGACTCGCTCTCCAAATGTAATAGGCCAGAGTTCTCTCTCTCTCTTGCTTGCTCCAAGGACGGAGCTTGGTCTACTCCTCCAACTCCCAGGACAGAACAGCTCAAGAGCCGGATGAGAACAACTGTCACTTACAGGAACTGGCTGCTAAATAGAGTCAGCCCCACCTCTCATGATGTCAGCAAGACCTCCCCTCTGTCTCACGCCTGCAGCAGAGTCCGGGGCCTGCATCTATCACTCAAGGTAGGGCATGAAGGGGGGAAAACCCATGATTACTACTGGCGCCTGCCCTTAACAAGACTTGCCACAGTAGGAGGAAGATATGTATAGCCTGTGCTGTTTACAGGGGGCTACACTAGTATTAACATTCTATATATTTTTCACCCTATTGTTGGTGTATCAGCACCCAATCTGTATGCTATATCTATATTTATATCCATAATACATCAGTCCTATATACATTCCAATTGTCAGGTTGCTCTAAGTTTTCAGTGGTAGCAAGTTTATTTTATATTGTACTATAGCCTTGAATCTTCCAGTGTGCAAATGCTCCTTATATTAGCTTAATTGAAACTTAATTAATTTGATCTAATAAATTGGCTTATCTAGCGCATAGCCACAGGAAAATTGAAATGGTATTACTTTTGTTTAGTTTATATATTACAAAAGTTTTTTTTTTATAATTGTTTGATTAATATATAGGTTACCATTGATTGATTTGGAGCTTAATATAGTGTCATTTTAGATCTGTTTATTTTTTTGTTTATTGCTATATGTAACAGATTTTTTTAATTATGTGATTGTTATTTAATTGTTATCTGTAAGGAATCCACACCTCAGTTTACTGCTTACCTTGCCTCACAGACCTGTGCAGTCCTGGATCAATCCCTCTGGTATCTACTGCAGCTGTGCAAGCTATCACTGCAACCTAGCCTTGTACTCACTCATTGGAGCAGTGCCTTCACACCCTCCTCCGGGGCTTGGCCCGCTGGCCTTTAAGTACTGCATCCCCACAATCCTTCTCGGCCGAGCATAACCCTTCCTGGTTTTCACAAGTGTTCTGCCACAAGCCCTATGGCTTGGCTCTGTGGTATTCTAATCTCTCTAATTCTATTCCCTAGTTCACGCCGAGTTCTGTTCCTGTCTCCTGTGCTGAAGCGGAGTACTCTCCTTGTTGACTACAGCTCCCTGTTTCCTGAGACCGGCTGCTAGTCTCACGCAGCGGTCAGTTCCTGTCTCCTGTGCTGAAGCGGAGTACTCTCCTTGTTGACTTCAGCTCCTTGATTCCTGAGACCGGCTGCTAGTGTCACGCAGCGGTCTGTTCCTGTCTCCTGTGCTGAAGTGGAGTACTCTCCTTGTTGACTTCAGCTCCTTGTTTCCTGAGACCGGCTGCTAGTGTCACGCAGTGGTCTGTTCCTGTCTCCTGTGCTGAAGCAGAGGTTTCCCCAGTGTTGTCTTCAGCTCCCTGGTTCCTGGGGCCTGCTGCTCATTCTCTATTGCAGAGGCTGTGTCCTAGTTCCTGCGCTGAAGCGGAGGATTCTCCAGCCCACTCAGGACTCTTGCGCTGAAGCACAGATCTACCACTGCTGCCAGGCGGTGTGCCCACTCCGGTCTACCTATCACTTACTGAGACCAGTACCATGGGCCATGGTCGCCACACGTGCAGAGTCCACTCCCGCGCACCTAAGCTGAAGCGGGGAACTCCTGACTACCTGTTGCCGAACTCCTGCTTGAACAACGTTTACCCTGATGTCTCCAGTCCTGACCCTGGCTTGTCCACTGACGATGCTGCCTTCTCCAGTCCAGACCCTGCAACGTACGACTACGAACTGCGCAATCCGGATAAGCCTGCGCGGTCTAAGGTCGGTGCTTTTACAATCCCACCTCAGCCACGCGGTCCGACCCAGGTTTGTGGCGAGCACAACCGTGACATTATCTAAGATGTCTGATTATCTGTTCTTTGCTGATGAACCTTTTCACGACATGATAGGCAGCTGCCGCTGTGTTTCAGCTGTAACAAACTCATTGTGATTGCCCATACGGGTATATAATGTACAGCAGGCAGCAACCTATCATTCTTTGAAAAACTCACTCAGGACGTCGTGACATAGTGACGCACTGACGTCATCACGCAGGTTGAGGCTGTATCGAGGTCTGCCAATTTCCTTTTACACACGAAGAAAGGTATAGGATACTTCCGGGCAAAACCGAGTTGTTATTGCGGAGTTGGGTGCTCTAAGGTCTGAATGCTGGGACTATGATTTCACGTCAGGCACATGGAGTGAAGTAGCTGACAACTGGATATTTTCCTACTACACCGGATGGTGTTTCAGCTACCTGCCTAACACCAACATCGCTCCTGCTTACACTGACTACCATCTTCCATCCAGCCATGGATAAGTATCCTCATTTACTGCTTGTGTATATCTACAGCAATATCTGGCTTTCTACCCTCCTACAGTCTCAACTGGTTTACAGATTGTCTCCCTTGAATGCTTTTTCACTATTTGAAGTGAGTGCAATTCCTGGCGGCCACTTTCTGCTTTTTAATAAATTGTCAATTTTACAAACAATATTATGCCATGGAGCTGGTGCGTCTTTTTGTCTTTGTTTTTTAGATTCTTCTGATCTGGCTAGATCAACCAAGGAGCAGCCTACTCCACATTGTGACTGACAATTAATCTCTGTATCTGGACTTTTTTTCTCATCTGTTTCCATCATTTGGACTGGTTTGTTCTCTGATATTCACGTTATATGGGTTTATTATTCTAATTTTCTTATTGCTTTAATTTTTATTTAGTAATATTATATAATTTAGCCCTATTCACCATCACATTAGAACTTACTTATCACACTTATAGCGCTACTCTTTGTTCCTTGTTTTTGAGATATATATATATATACACATCCAAATTGGAAAAAGGGTTTAGGAATTACATCTCTTTAATATGTAGCCCCCTCATTTTCAAGGGACCAAAATGAATTGAACAATTGACTCAAAAGCTGTTTCATGGACAGGTGTGGGCTATTCCTTCGTTATTTCATCATCAATAAAGTAGGTAAAAGGTCTGGAGTTGATTCCAGGTGTGGCATTCGCGTTTGGAAGCTGTTGCTGTGAACCCACAACATGCGGTCAAAGGAGCTCTCAATGCAAGTGAAACAGGGCATGCTTAGGTTGCAAAAAAAAAAAGAAAATCCATCCGAGAGATAGCAGGAACTTTAGGAGTGACCAAATCAACAGTTTGGTACATTCTGAGAAAAAAAGAACGCACTGGTGAGCTTTGCAACACAAAAATGCCTAGATGCCCACGGAAGACAACAGTGGTGGATGATCTTAGGATCCTTTCCATGGTAAAGAAAAACCCCTTCACAACATCCAGCCAAGTGAAGAACACTCTCCAGGAGGTAGGCATATCATTATCCAAGTCTGTCATAAAGAGAATTCTTCACGAGAGAAAATACAGAGGGTTCACCACAAGGTGCAAACCATTCACAAGCCTCGATAATAGAAAGGCCAGATTAGACTTTGCCAAACAATATCTAAAAAAGCCAGCCCAGTTCTGGAACAGAATTATTTGGACAGATGAAACTAAGATCAACCTGTACCAGAATGATGGGAAGAAAAAAGTATGGAGAAGGCTTGGAACAGCTCATGATCCGAAGCATACCACATCATCTGTAAAACACGGCGGAGGCAGTGTGATGGCATGGGCATGCATGGCTTACAATGGCACTGGGTCACTAGTGTTTATTGATGATGTGACAGAAGACAGAAGCAGCCGGATGAATTCTGAAGTGTATAGGGATATATTGTCTGCTCAGATTCAGCCAAATTCAGCAAAGTTGATTGGACGGCGCTTCACTTTACAGATGGACAATGACCCAAAACATACTGCGAAAGCAACCCAGGAGTTTTTTAAGGCAAAGAAGTGGAATATTCTGCAATGGCCGAGTGAATCACATGATCTCAACCCGATCGAGCATGCATTTCACTTGCTGAAGACAAAACTTAAGGCAGAAAGATCCACGAACAAACAACAACTGAAGACAGCTGCAGTAAAGGCCTGGCAGAGCATCACAAAGGAGGAAACCCAGTATTTGGTGATCTCCATGCGTTCCAGACTTCAAGCAGTCATTGTCTGCAAAGGATTCTCGACAAAGTATTAAAAATGAACATTTTATTTATGATTGTGTTAATTTGTCTAATTACATTTGAGCCCCTGAAATAAGGGGACTGTGTATGAAAATGGTTGCAATTCCTAAAAGTTTCATACGATATTTTTGTTCAACCCCTTGAATTAAAGCTGAAAGTCTGCACTTCTATTGCATCTCAGTTATTTCATTTCAAATCCATTGTGGTGGCGTACAGAGCCAAAATTATGAAAAATTGTGTCAGTGTCCAATTATTTCCGGACCTAACTGTATATATATACACACACATACACACATACACACATACAACTGTCAAGCAAGAAAGTCTCTTATCTGTTTCTGTTGTTGTAGCTGTAGGGGAAGACCTCTCTGTTCTCCTGGGTCAACATCCTTGTATGCTATGGCACTCTCTGTGTTCAGGTATAGAGAGGTCTTCTCCCCTTGTCTTGCTGTCAGCATACAGTCCTTTTGTGTGCTTCAATACATCCTATTTTCCTCAGGTCAGCCCAGTTGTGGGCTAAGGAAATCTCTGCAGTCCTCTTTCTCCTTATGTCAGCCCAAATGTGAGCTAACAAATCGCTCTCCTGTTTCTCACATCAGGCTTTTTCTAAGAGTCCTAATCAGCCAGGTGGTGTCTGGTTGATTGCCTGTATGCAATAATGCAGCACACTGCTGGATTTAGAGGCAGTTTCTCTCAAACAGTGATAAGTCCCTGTTGCACCTTCATTCCGAGGGGAGGGGATTATAGGGGTGTAACATTTTGGTGCCCAACGTGGGGTTCGAGGAGTTACGTAAAGTATTTTTGCCTATAAAAAAACAAAAAAGGGCACAAGAGAAACAACAAAAGCCCAATTAGTATAAGCTCAATAAAATGTATATACAAAAATGAACATATAACACTTACAATAAAATGAGGTGGATCATTATGATCCGATCATCCACTTATCAATGATGACACTTCCGCAGAGGGTCAGGCCCTGAGAGTCCAGGACCCCGCGATCTCAAAGTCCTTGATCACAAAAGGAAAAAGCAGTCCTGCTCGCAGATGGTTAGAAACTTTGAGTCAGCGTCCTCGTGGGGGTCTGTGGATGGCAGCTTACGGTATCTGTCGTCACGGTTTTACATAGCTGCGTGATAACCTCACCACCCCCCTTTTTTGTTTTTTGTATGTTTGGATTGACCGCGCTGATCACGGGAGAATAGGAGCAGCAAAGAGACAACCACATTAGTTTTGAGAAGATAAGGATTTATGGGACAGCGCGAACTGTATTTCTTTACTATTTTCACCTATATGCTCATGTTTGGAATTTCAGGAGCATCCCCAATGTTTTTGCAACATTTAAAGTATGGACTGTGTGTATTTCCCGTCTGTGGAAATGCTCTGGTTTTGTAGCTGGACTGTGGGCTTGATTCTGCAGTTTATGTGTGCTGTTGCAAAAGACTGTGAATGCCGCGGACAATTCCCGTCAAAATCGGGATTAAAACGTGCAAGTTTTGTGCATAAGTTTTTCATGACACAACCAATGAGAACCAAGAGCAAATATCACTTATAAATAGTGAAAATTGTATAAATCATGTACAGTATGTGATAAAAAAATGTGATATACAATCCCTGGAAGTAGTGCTGTCCTGAAAAGGACTCAATCCAAGTCCATAAGAGAATGGTGACAAAAGATTCCAGAGCGCAAATAGATCCAGGTATATGTGAAAAAAAGAAAGAATACAAAAATAGTGCAAAACAGTAAAAATAATAAAGGCGACTGTGTAATAGATGAATAACCCACTCACATGGTCCGTGAGGGATTCAAGCGATGCGGTTATCCAAAGTGACCAACTCTAAAGACCATCCAGACCCTCGTTGTTTATCCATCAAGGCAGAATGAGGAGATGGAGAGAAGGGAAAGTAGGGGGCGAGGGGAGGGAAGTCCCACATAGAAAAGAAATTGGGAAACACTGATGGTGCAGATTTCTGATAAATTAAAAATTAATACAGTAATAAACTCACAAGCAGAGTTAAAATGCAGGCATTGAGATCACCCAGGGTCAGATTCTGGAATAGGCGCAGCACTTCCTCTCCCACCGATGTTCCTGCTGTATCGCCGTTCCCAGCGGAAGATGCTAACACCCGGGGGCAGAAGAACCAATTCTCAGCTGAGAGTACTTCCAGAAAGTCCACCAACACCTTTGAAGTCCTTCAAACTTCTGTGTTGCTCCACCCCATGCCTTTCACTCTTTCGAGCTTCCTCAGGGGTAATAAGTTTTGCAGGTCTGTTGCTGTTGGCGCCAAGCCTTGGCTGCACCTTTTCTGAACTGCCTTAGCCTCCCAATTTCACTGAGGGAAAGAGCCAATAAGTTAAGAAGAGCAGGGCAGCAGAGGAGGAGGACCATGGGCCGTGGTGGGAGAGGAGGAGGATGTCATGCAGTGGCGGGAGAAGAACACTGAGAACTGCGGGAGCAGAGCAGCATGACTGGACAGGAGCTGTGCTGTAGCAGCGGCAGAAACCGGAAGTCAGTGAAGACTTCTGAGTCAAACTGCTGGGTCGCGCTCCTCCCCGGCCATCCGGTTCTATTGCCCTACTCCACTCCTGTGATCCTCCGTCCTCTTCTCATATTATCATCTGTAGTATTGTGATTTTGATCCTGTCTCCACTTGCATTTTACTTCTCCCAGAAACTGATCACCTGTACCTGTTGTTCTGATTATTAGATTGGAAGTCAACTGACACAGCACCAGTGATTTTATTATGTGCAGTTTTATATAGAATTACTTTTGCCAATGTCCCTGTTCGGGTGCCTGTTGAAGCGGGAAGTACCAGTGGGGCGATCGCATCGCTGGCGGCTCCTATAGCAAAGTGCCACCATCTTGCACCTAGCCACGCATGTGCAGTAGTGCCAAGAGTTGCGGCGGCCATGGAGAAATGTCACGCATGCGCAGAACCAAGCACGCGAAGTGGGGCCAATCCGATTAAGGCTCTGAGCTGGGACTACATATCCCATGAGCCTCGGAGGCATCACATGCAGTCAGATAGCCAATAGGGCTCTAAGATTTCCCTGCTGGCAGGATATAGTGATTAGACAGAGAGCACAAGTGTCAGTAGGAGCCAGGAGAGGATAGGGGAAGGAGGTGCATAGAGGCAAGTAGCCTCTGCACTAGGCCAGAAACCGCCCTATGACCCAGATAGGCCCTGAGACATTGCTTGAGCTTGTGGCTGCTTGAGAGACAGGCCCTACGATAGGGAACCTGCCCCATTAGTGCTGTTAGAGAGTAAGGGACACAGCGGATGCTGAATAACCTGAGAGAGGTCTGGGACCAGGCCTAGTCTGAGAGAGACCGTCATCAGGGTGGGACCACCCTTAATGGACAATCGCTGCAGCGGAGTCCACGATGTCGCTGAGGAGATCGTGGTTCGGTGGATCCTTTGTGAAGATATCTGCGGTCCCAGGTGCTGGAGCGCCCGGCAGGTATCGTTAATAAGTGCACCAACAAAGTATACACACAGTGGCAGCCCTGACCACAGGACAGGGTGGGACGGGTTGTACTGTGGACACAGTGTGGGATACACTGTGGTGGGGTACTGGGATATGCCTTGCATGGTGCGTGGGCAGTTGTACTCTTAGTCATAATAGAGTATAGCGCATTTAAAGTTAAGAGTTATCTATGTACAGTAAAGTTAATTTAATTTTACAAGTGTGTGTGTTCATTGTGATTGGGTCCTGTGAGGGGCTCCTACCACTCCGTTGGGATCCCTCACAGGTGTAGGCGCTGCACCATATTGTAAGTAAATCACCCCAGGCTCTACGTGGCGGAGGCTTAGGCTCCTGGGAGCCAACAGGTAAAAGACAGCACGGGTAGCTTTCTGTGTTCAGGGGGAAACAGGGCTACACAAATGTGACCTTAATTGCTACTTTTTGATATATTGAATACTAATAAAGGTAATTCATGAACGCACTCTTAATGAGGTCTTTTTTTCTACGTTCATCTTTTTGCTTAAGCTTGTACTCCTCTAAATGTACTATCTGATATAAGATTTATTGAATACCTTGTTTAATAATATAACAATCTTGAGCTAGCACACATATTCTTCTTAGTGACTTTAGTTGTGGTTTGGTTAGGCTGTTGCTGCTGTAGTACGGTAGCTCAAACATTTCTACATTCTAAACTTGTAGTGTAATCATTAACGTGTGAGTGTCCAGTCTCCACTCCTGGGCTGTGGCCAGCCTGCACTTAGTGGTTAATGCTCCTGTACTGTTTTTGTCTAGTAAATTTCTTATATGGCAAAATATTCATATTTAATAATCATAATTGTAATTTTGGGGACAGATTAATTTGTCGTTTAAAAAAAAAATAGCCATGAGGGTAATAGACATTGGATTGAATCATGACACCGTTCCGTCACCTTGTTAGATCATAAGGATACCGACACCCATCATTTTCTTCATTTGCTTTGGTTTTCATCCTTCTTTCCTTTTTCCTGTTTTTGCTCTCTTCCTCTTAATCCCTTATATACCTGTAGCCAGGGTCCCTCTGGTCCCCCTGTCTGCAGGTTTCTTTCCCCCTTGCATGTGTGCTGCTGCGGGGGCGAGCGCGTTCCCGGGGGCTCCCGGTGGCAGCTGCGGCAGGACGCCGCCATGTTTAATGTGTTCGCGCATGTGCGGAGGCTTGCGCGTAAGCAGAGCAATCGCGGTGGCCATGTTGAGGTTGGCGTGGGAGTTCGCGCCTGTGCCATGCAATGCACAGAGGTTGGCAAGCATAGAGGTGGCCATTACATGTGTGCAAGAGCTCTTGGAAGTTGCGCATGCTCAGTTAAGAGTAGCGGCGGCCATTACAGCTTCAGACATGCGCAGTAAAGATCACGCACGTGGCCCCCATAGGAAAGAGCTGTACCAAGAACTACAATTCCCAGCAGCCTCTGGGGACTGCACTTTCACCCTGGTCACAGGCAGCATTGAAGCCAATAGAGCTGGCAGCTTCTCATGCTGCAAAGTTGCAACAATGTTGTGTGCAGTCAGGGATTTGTCAGTTGGATCCGGAAGCGATTGGGGAAGGTAGTGTACACAGCTGCAGTGCTCTGCTGTACTAGGCCCCAGACAACCCAGGCCAAGGTAGGCCCCACTCCCCACTAGGTTACTGGGTAAGTTCATAGGGAAGGCCCCTTAGGTAGGGACCGTGCCCTCATCTGAGTCTTGTCAGTGACACAGCTGCAGTGCTGTGGGCTCTGACAAGAAGAGACAGTGTGGCTTGCAGTGCAACCACAGCAGTTAGTTTGGCAGTTTCAGGGAAGGCCCCTTTCAGTGCAAGGGGGGTTGCTTTCTATAGTACCCAGTTCTATGTGATATCACCGGTGTCAGTTGCACTCAGTGATCGCGGCCTGCGTCTGGGCTCAGACAGGCTCTGCAGCAAGAGACTTTCCAAAGGTGGATCACTCCATGCGGGAGTCACCCCCCGCCAGGCAGAGTTGCAGGACGTCACAGAGGAGATCGCAGAGCGGCGGATCCTTTGTGAAGAATCTGCAGCCTCAGGTGCTGGAGCACTGGGCAGGTACAGTCAGTCATCAAGTGCACCAACTTTACCAACAGTCACTCACTTGGGGTATTGTGGGACATTTGGAATTATTGATATAATGTGTGGGGTACAAAGCCCTGCGTGGTGACCGGGTAGTTGTGCCTATTAGTGTTATAGAAGGACACTGTCAATGTCATACTGTTGAAGTATGTTATGTTGTGTTATTTGCCATATAGTAAACCCTTTTAGCCATAACCTTTGGTGTAGGCTGGTTACTACGATTGTACCATCGGTCCTAGGCTTGGGATCAGTACCTAACAACGACAAGGGTGAGTTGACTGCCCCAGGGATGTCAGTTGTGAGCTTCCAGGTGATCGCGGAGCACGGTAGCTCCTTAAGTCTGGCCACCAGGGCGATTGGCTCCACTCAGCATCGCGTCCTGGTGGAGGTGTCTCCCTTAGAAGATAGCTGTCCAGTGGTGCGAGTGGACCAGTACCTATCACCTATCGTCCAAGTGAGGAGAACAGTCAGTCCCATCGTGGTGTCCAGTGAAGCACAGATGGTACCTGACAGTGTTCCAGAGGAAGAGGAACCCATCGCAAGCCAGCGGAGTGGTGAGGAACCTCCTTACTCCCTACAGGCTCCTGTGGATGTGGCCGTGAAAAATGCTCCAACTAAAGTTCATGCTGAGCAGAAGAACGTAGCTGGACATCGGTGTGTCATCACAACTGAACCGAGTGTGAGCCCATGTGCTCCGACCCAAATGGTCCCAGGACTGGGATCCCACGCTCCCGAGTTTCCAGGGAGTAAGTGGACTGCCCCAGAAGTGCTGGGGGCAGGTCCCAAGACAGCTGAGGTGGGAACTGACAGCATCCCCGAGGACCTGTTGGCCACCGTGAATCATCGCAGTGGTAAGGTATCTACCCTTTACCCCCTGCCAGGTGAAACAGAGACTTTGCCGAAAGAGACATGGCCCATTGCTCGCTTCCCAGTGGAAGCCTCGCCAGTATGTAGGGACAAAGACTGTGTAGCGAGGGATTTAGTGAAAATTGCCTTCTTGGAGCCGAAGAAGGAGCACTCCATTCACCATGTAGTGGACCGTGGGAAAGGTCAAGAACTCCTGGCCTACTGCATCCATGCAACGGATGGCCGGGTAAAGGTCTGGCCAAGAGACACTGTGCTATTCCTTCGACCAGGGGGAGGAAGTAATACAGAACCGGTGACTGTTACCCCAAAGCGTGCTCTCCAAGAGATTCACCCAGGGGAGGCTCACGGACGCAAAAGTGAGGTACCCCCATCTGATCAGTTAAGGGCACCCCACAAATGGTCTCAGCAAGCAGCTGACGCTCAGCTGGCCTCGGTTATCATGTGTGAATTTCATTGTACCCCGTCATATAATTGTCATGTGATGAGTTGTATTTTCTATGCTCTGTGTCACGGGAGACTCCTGTGGCGGGTAGGATCTCGGTGGCCGGAACAGCAGGAAGCGAAGCAGGGGTCACAAGCAGG
The DNA here is from genome assembly GCA_036426205.1 of Ascaphus truei. NCBI lineage: Eukaryota > Metazoa > Chordata > Amphibia > Anura > Ascaphidae > Ascaphus > Ascaphus truei. The sequence continues at coordinate 103,562 of WSYH01001427.1, forward strand.
GGTCCGAGGCAGGTGGCAGGTAGCGAAGTCAGGTAACAAGCAGAGGTCCGAGGCAGGCAGCAGGTAGCGAAGTCAGGTAACAAGCAGGGGTCTGAGGCTGGCGGCAGGTAGCGAAGTCAGGTAACAAGCAGAGGTCGGCAACGAGGAGACTAGAACAGGACAGGCGGGGCAGGACAGGTTTGGGGGCAGGGACTGAGAACAGGAACAAACAGGGACAAGCCAGATTACCAGCAAGGGCTTTTACTGTGAACAGACTTCTATAATACAGGTACAGGTACAGAAACAAATCAGGAATCAGAAGCATGTGCATAAGAGTTCTGGACATCAAGCAAAGGCAAAACAACAGAAGGAAGCAAGCATAAAGGACAGAGACAGGAGCAACAAGAAGACAGACAGACAGAGGAACCCAGAGCCAACAGAAGGCAGCAGCACACCCAGGGACAAGAAGCTATGGCTAGGCAGGAGGTCTAGGCGACCCTGACATAGTCCCCCTCTCAAGAGTTCTCCGGACGATCCTCCAGGCTCTTCCCGGAGAGCCTTGATGAAAAGTGGACTCAAGGTAACCCACCTCTGGTGGTTGTCAGCGGGCAGAGAGTACTCACAGGTACAGACTGAAAAAGTCCATCAGAAAGCCGACAGGGAATTCAATTCTCTCTCGGAACAGTTGAATGTCGGATGCATCAACCCAACGCCAGAGAATCTGTGAGCAGTAAGCTTGACTTTACAGAGTAGGTCACAGGCTCAGCAGAGGACGCATCAGATTTTCGTAGATAAGCGGAAGAACGTGCGCTTGTCTTCACAGCAGGAGCAGAGGAGCCAGTAGATCCTCCTGACAACCCTCCAGGTTTAGCAAGGTGTCCCTGATGGAAGGCCGACTCACGATGGCCTTCGGACAACACTCCATGTTTTGCAGGACTATAGGGATCAGCAACAACTCCGGACAACCCTCCAGGCTCTTCAGGGAAATCTTGATGGAACGCCAACTTAATGTGTACATCAAGTGCTGATGGGAAATCTGTGAGAGGTGCATTTATCCTCATCACAAGAGCGTTGGCATCAGCATCAAGAATATTAGGCATAGCAAGGAACTTCACCAGGGATCCGTCTAACGTCATAGGAGGGGCATCGGGAACAGATACATCAGGCTCTTCACATGCGGCAGAGGGGACATATTCACCCTCCGTGGTCTCTTTTTGTGACTGCCGTTACGTGGTATCACCTAAATTCTCATTAAGACCATCTATTTGATTTTTCAGCTCTTGAAGCTGTCCTTCTGCACTTCTTTTCCCACTCAATGCAGTTGTCAGTTCGGCTTCTTTGGAGTTGAGTCGCGACTCCATATCTCCCAGCTGACTCAGAGTAAAGCTTAAATATGTTTCATCTTCTTCATTTCTGATCTGCAGCTGCCGGTACTCCTCCCGGGCATTGTCCAGCTCCAGCTGCAGCCGGATCTTATCACGGGCTGTGTGGTCCAATAATTTGCAGGCATCGGCCATTTTGACCTCATAGCGCTGTGTCAGGCCAGCCACTTGACAGACGGACACCTTCTCTCTCTCCTCCTTTTTGGCAAGCTGTGTCTTGAGCTCAGCGATCTGCGCCTGCAGCGCTGTGAGCTGCTGAGATGTGTGTTCAGCTGCTAGCTTTAGCTCTTCCTCCAGCGAGGCTCTGGTTATGCTCAGTGTGGCCTTCAGCTCCTCATGCTGCTCTTTGGGGACACTCTGGGTACTCAAATAATCTTGCAGCATTCTTATTTTGTAGGCAGTCTGGAAACTTTCTTCCTGCAGAACTCGCTGCTTTTCTTCAGCATTCACCCATTTCTCCTTGGTGTCCTGCAGATGTGTACGCAGTTCTCGCAGCTGACTCTGCAGCATATTTTCTGCTTGTGTACGCCGCTCCAGGGAGACACGTTCTTCTTGCAGCACTATCTCTGCATTCTGCAGTGCTGTCTGCACGTCTAAATTTTCCTGGGCCAACTGTTTCTTCTCCTCTCCTAATTCATGGAGTTTCTTATCTCCTTCACTGACTTGGACATAGAGATTCTTGCACTCTTGGGTTACAGTTTCAAAACTGATATTTAACCCTTCGAAGATTTCTCTCATAGAACGTATCTCTGTTGTCAAGTAGCATCTCTCCTCCCGATCGACTTCCATCTCTTTTTTGAAGTAGCAAATATCCTCATGGGAGACTTTAAGCTCTGTATTAAGCCTGTCAATTTCCTTCATAGAGATTTCCAGGAATTCGTTACTTTTAGAAGCGTGGCGCCAATTCTCAGCAACCTCAGCATATGCCTTCTCCAGCTCACCTGACATGACATCCAGGTCACTCTCCAACTGGTGCTTTTCTTTTTCCTGCAGAACACACTTAGCAATTGCTGAGGAAAGACAGCTCTGTAGTGCAGCGTTGGCTTCTTGCTCCTTATCTAAACGTCCATAAAGACAATCAATCGCTTTCTGTGCAGATTGAAGCGTCTGAGTAGAAGCATCTATCTTATCTTCCACTATTCTTGGGATACGTCTGTGAGTTGCCTTAAGCTGCAGCATATTTCTTTCATCAAATGCAGACTCTGAGGTTAAATTTTCATTCTTAATTCCTTCTGCAACTTCCACAATAATGCCTCCCTTCTTTTTCTTCTTCTTCCTTGCTTTGAGAAGTTCTGAAGAATCAGTGGTACTGTGTTCACATTTACTGCTCAAGACTGTTTGAGTGGGAGCCATAATTAAACCACACTTCCCAAGAAACCAGTAAAGAGGAAATGTGTTTTTAAAACAGAAGCATTAGAATGAACAACAGGAATATTAGACACAGAGAGACACAAGATAGGAGAGCTGATCCTTTGAGACTTTAGCATCAGTCACAGAGATTTATAAATGCAAGGAAAAAACATAGACAGAGAAACCTGTAGTTATATCTGAATCTTTAGGCATCAGGTATAGGGATATCATATAGACAGAGAGAACCTGCAGTTACATCTGAATCTTTAGGCATCAGGCGTAGGGATATCATACAGACAGAGAGAACCTGCAGTTACATCTAAATCTTTAGGCATCAGGCGTAGGGATATCATATAGACAAAGAAAACCTGCAGTTGAATCTGAAACTTTAGATATCAGACATAGGAATATCAGACAGAGAACCTTGCAGTCAAATCTGAAACCTTTGATATCAGGCGTAGGGATATCATATGTTGCAGAGAAACAAACTTTAGGGGAACTTGCAGGTAAACCTGAAACCTTAGAACAATCATATGAAAAACTACAGATTGCAGGAAAAATCACAGTATGCAGTAACAAAATAATAGAAGCACTCTTGTCTTTTGAAATGGGAACCCTGTGAACAGCAGTGGTCCAACCAGTGATTACTGAGACAAGCCTTATCCAGGAAATGAAAAGTCAGAGTCTAAATTGGTGGCAACAGGTACTGCAAGGGTTAACCCAGGCACTGCAATAGTCTCTGCAGCAACAGTTCTAGTCTCAGAAAAAAATGTTTTTGTTATGAACGCAATAATTCTTGCAGAACACTTAGCAGCAACAAAAAAAAAAACCTTTCAAAATCCCAACTTGGATTTCCAAAAAAGAAACGAAAGTACTTATCTTCAACCATGCGGATGTGGTCTGCTGCAGCAGGCAGGAAAGGGTGCAGGCAGAAGAAGAATCTGTTCCAGCGAGATCCAGAAGTGGCCTTTGCTTTCTGTCACGGGAGACTCCTGTGGCGTGTAGGATCTCGGTGGCCGGAACAGCAGGAAGCGTAGCAGGGGTCACAAGCAGGGGTCCGAGGCAGGCGGCAGGTAGCGAAGTCAGGTAACAAGCAGAGGTCCGAGGCAGCCAGCAGGTAGCGAAGTCAGGTAACAAGCAGGGGTCCGAGGCTGGCGGCAGGTAGCGAAGTCAGGTAACAAGCAGAGGTCGGCAACGAGGAGACTGGAACAGGACAGGCGGGGCAGGACAGGGACTGAGAACAGGGAGCAGGGACTGAGACCGGGGTAATTATCATCACCACACTTTGCGCCGGGGACATTTTTTGTATTTGCCCCTGAATTAGAGTATACAAAATACTGTATACAATATTGCCAAAGATGTCATCCGAAAATCATATGTAATTTGACATGTTAAAAATCTGCCATTTCTGTGGTGTTTATTAAGAAATATCTTACAGTCACAAGATTTGACTGGTCATTTGCATGCACGTTTTGCCCAATGTTTTCATGCAACACATCCCAACGGTAGGCAAATGTATGTTTTTCTGGAAAGAAGAGGCAAGGTGAGGGTGACTATCAGATGTGTCCTGATTTGGCCATTAAAAGTTCATCTTCTCTCCCACACACTTTTTGAACTAAGAACCACTTTTTGAACTTACTTAAGTGTCACGGGAGACTCCTGTGGCGGGTAGGATCTCGGTGGCCGGAACAGCAGGAAGCGAAGCAGGGGTCACAAGCAGGGGTCCGAGGCAGGCGGCAGGTAGGGAAGTCAGGTAACAAGCAGAGGTCCGAGGCAGGCAGCAGGTAGCGAAGTCAGGTAACAAGCAGGGGTCCGAGGCTGGCGGCAGGTAGCGAAGTCAGGTAACAAGCAGAGGTCGGCAACGAGGAGACTGGAACAGGACAGGCGGGGCAGGACAGGTCTGGGGACAGGGACTGAGAACAGGAACAAACAGGGACAAGCCAGATTACCAGCAAGGGCTTTTACTGTGAACAGACTTCTATAATACAGGTACAGGTACAGAAACAAATCAGGAATCAGAAGCATGTGCATAAGGAGTCTGACATCAAGCAAAGGCAAAAACAACAGGCAGGAAGCAAGCTATAAGGACAGAGACAGGAGCAACAAGAAGACAGACAGACAGAGGAACACAGAACCAACAGAAGGCAGCAGCACACCCAGTGGACAAGGAAGCTATGGCTAGGCAGGAGGTCTAGGCGACCCTGACATTACTCCCCCCTCTCAAGAGCGTTCTCCGGACGATCCTCCAGGCTCTTCCCGGAGGCCTTGATGAAAAGTGGACTCAAGGTGGTTTGTCAGCGGGCAGAGAGTACTCCACAGGTACAGACTGAAAAAGTCCATCAGAAAGCCGACAGAGGAATTCAATTCTCTCTCGGAACAGTTGAATGTCAGGATGCATCAACCCAAACGCCAGAGAATCTGTGAGCAGTAAGCTTGACTTTACAGAGTAGGTCACAGGCTCAGCAGAGGACGCTTCAGATTTTCGTAGATAAGCGGAAGAACGTGCGCTTGTCTTCACAGCAGGAGCAGAGGAGCCAGTAGATCCTCCTGACAACCCTCCAGGTTTAGCAAGGTGTCCCTGATGGAAGGCCGACTCACGATGGCCTTCGGACAACACTCCATGTTTTGCAGGAACATAGGGATCAGCAACAACTCCGGACAACCCTCCAGGCTCTTCAGGGAAATCTTGATGGAAGGCCAACTTAATGTGTACGTCAAGTGCTGATGGGAAATCTGTGAGAGGTGCATTTATCCTCATCACAAGAGCATTGGCATCAGCATCAAGAATATTAGGCATAGCAAGGAACTTCACCAGGGATCCGTCTAACGTCATAGCAGGGGCATCGGGAACAGATACATCAGGCTCTTCACATGCGGCAGAGGGGACATATTCACTTTCCATGGTCTCTTTTTGTGACTGCCGTTTCGTGGTATCACCTAAATTCTCATTAAGACCATCTATTTGATTTTTCAGCTCTTGAAGCTGTCCTTCTGCACTTCTTTTCCCACTCAATGCAGTTGTCAGTTCGGCTTCTTTGGAGTTGAGTCGCGACTCCATATCTCCCAGCTGACTCAGAGTAAAGCTTAAATATGTTTCATCTTCTTCATTTCTGATCTGCAGCTGCCGGTACTCCTCCCGGGCATTGTCCAGCTCCATCTGCAGCCGGACCTTATCACGGGCTGTGTGTTCAAATAATTTGCAGGCATCGGCCATTTTGACCTCATAGCGCTGTGTCAGGCCAGCCACTTGACAGACGGACACCTTCTCTCTCTCCTCCTTTTTGGCAAGCTGTGTCTTGAGCTCAGCGATCTGCGCCTGCAGCGCTGTGAGCTGCTGAGATGTGTGTTCAGCTGCTAGCTTTAGCTCTTCCTCCAGCGAGGCTCTGGTTATGCTCAGTGTGGCCTTCAGCTCCTCATGCTGCTCTTTGGAGACACACTGGGTACTCAAATAATCTTTCAGCATTCTTATTTTGTAGGCAGTCTGGAAACTTTCTTCCTGCAGAACTCGCTGCTTTTCTTCAGCATTCACCCATTTCTCCCTAGTGTCCTGCAGATGTGTACGCAGTTCTCGCAGCTGACTCTGCAGTATATTTTCTGCTTGTGTGCACCGCTCCAGGGAGACACGTTCTTCTTGCAGCACTCTCTCTGCATTCTGCAGTGCTATCTGCACATCTAACTTTTCCTGGGCCAACTGTTTCTTCTCCTCTCCTAATTCATGGAGTTTCTTATCTCCTTCACTGACTTGGACATAGAGATTCTTGCACTCTTGGGTTACAGTTTCAAAACTGATATTTAACCCTTCGAAGATTTCTCTCATAGAACGTATCTCTGTTGTCAAGTAGCACCTCTCCTCCTGATCGACTTCCATCTCTTTTTTGAAGTAGCAAATATCCTCATGGGAGACTTTAAGCTCTGTATTAAGCCTGTCAATTTCCTTCATAGAGATTTCCAGGAATTCGTTACTTTTAGAAGCGTGGCGCCGATTCTCAGCAACCTCAGCATATGCCTTCTCCAGCTCACCTGACATGACATCCAGGTCACTCTCCAACTGGTGCTTTTCTTTTTCCTGCAGAACACACTTAGCAATTGCTGAGGAAAGACAGCTCTGTAGTGCAGCGTTGGCTTCTTGCTCCTTATCTAAACGTCCATAAAGACAATCAATCGCTTTCTGTGCAGCTTGAAGCGTCTGAGTAGAAGCATCTTTCTTCTCTTCCACTATTCTTGGGATACGTCTGTGAGTTGCCTTAAGCTGCAGCATATTTCTTTCATCAAATGCAGACTCTGAGATTAAATTTTCATTCTTAATTCCTTCTGCAACTTCCACAGTAATGTCTCCCTTCTTTTTCTTCCTTGCTTTGAGAAGTTCTGAAGAATCAGTGGTACTGTGTTCACATTTACTGCTCAAAACTGTTTGAGTGGGAGCCATAATTAAACCACACTTCCCAAGAAACCAGTAAAGAGGAAATGTGTTTTTAAAACAGAAGCATTAGAATGAACAACTGGAATATTAGACACAGAGAGACACAAGATAGGAGAGCTGACCCTTTGAGACTTTAGCATCAGTCACAGAGATTTATAAATGCAAGGAAAAAACATAGACAGAGAAACCTGTAGTTATATTTGAATCTTTAGGCATCAGGTGTAGGGATATCATATAGACAGAGAGAACATGCAGTTACATCTGAATCTTTAGGCATCAGGCGTAGGGATATCATACAGACAGAGAGAACCTGCAGTTACATCTAAATCTTTAGGCATCAGGCGTAGGGATATCATATAGACAAAGAAAACCTGCAGTTGAATCTGAAAGTTTAGATATCAGGCATAGAAATATCATAGACAGCAGGAAATTAATACAGAGAAAACTTGTAGTTAGATCTGAAACTTTTGACATCGGACATAGGAATATCAGACAGAGAACCCTGCAGTCAAATCTGAAACCTTTGATATCAGGCGTAGGGATATCATATGTTGCAGAGAAACAAACTTTAGGGGAACTTGCAGGTAAACCTGAAAACTTAGAACCAATCATATGAAAAACTATAGAGGCAAGAAAATATCACAGTATGCAGTAACAAAATAATAGAAGCACTCTTGTCTTTTGAAATGGGAACCCTGTGAACAGCAGTGGTCTAACCAGTGAATAGACAGAACCTTGCAGTTAAATCTGAAACTTTAGACATCAGACATAGGAATATCAGATAGAGAACCTTGCAGTCAAATCTGAAACCTTTGATATCAGGCGTTGGGATATCATATGTTGCAGAGAAACAAACTTTAGGGGAACTTGCAGGTAAACCTGAAACCTTAGAACAATCATATGAAAAACTACAGATTGCAGGAAAAATCACAGTATGCAGTAACAAAATAATAGAAGCACTCTTGTCTTTTGAAATGGGAACCCTGTGAACAGCAGTGGTCCAACCAGTGATGCAGAGACAAGCCTTATCCAGGAAATGAAAAGTCAGAGTCTAAATAGGTGGCAACAGGTACTGCAAGGGTTAACCCAGGCACTGCAATAGTCTCTGCAGCAACAGTTCTAGTCTCAGAAAAAAATGTTTTTGTTATGAACGCAATAATTCTTGCAGAACACTTAGCAGCAACAAAAAAAAAAAACCTTTCAAAATCCCAACTTGGATTTCCAAAAAAGAAACGAAAGTTCTTATCTTCAACCATGCGGATGTGGTCTGCTGCAGCAGGCAGGAAAGGGTGCAGGCAGAAGAAGAATCTGTTCCAGCGAGATCCAGAAGTGGCCTTTGCTTTCTGTCACGGGTCTGTCACGGGAGACTTCTGTGGCGGGTAGGATCTCGGTGGCCGGAACAGCAGGAAGCGAAGCAGGGGTCACAAGCAGGGGTCTGAGGCAGGCGGCAGGTAGCGAAGTCAGGTAACAAGCAGAGGTCCGAGGCAGGCGGCAGGTAGCGAAGTCAGGTAACAAGCAGGGGTCCGAGGCTGGTGGCAGGTAGCGAAGTCAGGTAACAAGCAGAGGTCGGCAACGAGGAGACTGGAAGACTGAGCCTCTGATTGAGCCACCTGTGCTGAAACAGCGACTCATTGAGCCACCTATGCTGAAGCAGGGACATATTGAGCCACCTGTGCTGAAGCTGGGATATCCTGAAAACCTGACTTGTGTAGGGGCTTGGGGACTAGAGTTGAGCACCCATCCACTAAAGCACCGATTTACTTTTACTTACACAATCATCTGCCATTCACTACTTTACTAAGATGCTTGTATTTCTGGAATAAAGGTATTTTTTCACAACATTTTCATGGACTAGAGAAAAAGGGAACCCATAGAGAGCACTCAATCACAGCGTGGTCACAGAATATACACAGACTATTTACACTGGGCAGCTTAAGATGAGCACTAAACCACAGTTTGTGTGTGTCAAACTAGGATTAGGGGTTAACTAATAACGACTAACCCTCTATCCAGACCCACACTGGGAAGAGCACAATACCACTCTGTGCCCCTAGCATACCTGTTTTTTGCACAGAGTACTACACTGCAGGGGATGTAGGTCATATTAGGATCTGGGGTTAACCATATTAGGCTATCCCTTATATCCAGACCCACTTTATATATGTACTTCAGAGGTGGATACACCTCTAGGCACTATCACCTAATATTCATCTGCATGTTGGTGAGGTGGCTCACTGAGTCTCATGCATCTTCACAACAATAGCCAGATTAAGTTTGTCTGTGTACCAGTTGTCTGATCAGTTGAGAATTTGGACTCACCATAACAGAGTCAGCCCTTAATCCAGATCAGTATTATCCTTGCTCATAGGATATTTTGTCTTTATGTGGGTGGTTTTGTCATTATTTTTGCCAGAATTGATCCTGCACTGCATTGCGCGTGTGTATATTCCTTCTGCTTATGCAGACCACAGCGATACAGCACACATGGGCATAATATGATATGAGGGTTAACCACACTTATGTACCCCAATATCCAGACCAACATCCAGCCTTTTAGCATTATTGAGATAGTACTGTGCACTATTCTGGCCTATTGACTTACCCCAGAACCAGTATTATTAGAGGGGTTGGCCTTCATGTCACCACCCCTCCTTTATAGTCCATTCTGCCATCATTTTTAAATATTCTCTTCTTTAGTTTGTGGCTATACGCAGAGCCTATTCACTCATTTAGGACTCATTTGTGTCTTATTTTAATTGAGAGTATGTTTCTCCAATAAAGTATTCTTTTAATACTACTCACCATACCCTATCTAATTTAACACCACACCAGATTTGACTGCCCAGTGGAAATAGTCTGTGTATATTCTGTGACCACACTGTGATTGAGTGCTCTCTTATGGGGTCCCTTTTTCTCTAGTGCCAAATACTGTTTTTTACCCCAGATCGATGCACCGATACACCTTGAATTAGACCGGCAGTTGCGAGGGTTCCCGCCCATGTCCCCCACCCCTTCCCCTCCCTTGGTTCGGTATTATTTCACAACAAAATTAAATTGGTTTTCTATAAAGTATAAGAGTGGTCAGTTACATATATTATCTTTAAATCAGGATTTACTGTACAATAATACTGTAACTAGATCATTTTATAATGCTATTTCCTGGTCAAATTATCCAGTAAAGCAGCATGCAAAATCTCCAGGGAATTTGTGTACAAATCAATAGGGAGCTAAATCTGACATACTGTTTCCACTTGGCAGTCATTTCCTCACTACACATAATCCTTGTTTGTATCTTAACCACTGTGTATGTCAATACATATATGTCAATGTAGTGAGTGATGCAGCTTTGGGGAAGCTGAATGAAGCAGGTTTGCGGACATGTTAAAGAAATACAGACACACTCTTCTACAGTATGTTCCATCTTTGCTATATGCTTTATGGTGGAGGGATTTTACTCACCATAACCTTTTTTTTTTGATTCACTGTACAATTATTGAAAGCTCCCTTTTTACAACATCATCATCATCATCATCATCATCATCATCATCATCATCATCATCATCATCATCATCATCATCATCATCATCATCATCATCACAACAGACAGGAAGCAAGCTATAAGGACAGAGACAGGAGCAACAAGAAGACATAGTTTGTTTGTGGGATGGTGCTCAGAAAGTGCTGGGACCGTATGTGATGGAAGGGAGCATAAACTGGGTATAATGAGTAAAAGTAGCAGTTCTAAGCCTTAAGAGGGCATAAGGTACCCTGAAGGTTGGGGTGGGTTGTCTAGAGACACCCCCCCTTCCTCATTGAGTTAGCCCCAGTTAATGTACTCACGATATTACTTCTTCCCAGAGTCTCCCTTCCAGAGCGTGCAGCTAAAGTGGGATAAAGATTCCAAAAGCCAGGGTGTGCAGCGCACAGCAAAGATAGAGAGAGCAGGTCTTGATAAAGTTCTCTGAACGAAACGCGTTGAGGTTTTGCTGCTGTCCCACTTCCATATGATCCATCAATAAAGGACTGTTATTGCAAGACCTGCTCTCTCTATCTTTGCTGTGCGCTGCACACCCTGGCTTTTGCAACAAGAAGACAGACAGACAGAGGAACCCAGAGCCAACAGAAGGCAGCAGCACACCCAGTGGACAAGGAAGTTATGGCTAGGCAGGAGGTCTAGGCGACCCTGACACTCTGCATTTTGATTATATAACCATTATGCCGTGTGATGTCGTTCCCCAAGCGAGGACGTTGGGTTTTTCACCAGGGGGAATGTGTAGCCAGGTCTCCCCTGAGTATCAGCACCCCCCTCACCTAGCTGCCGATCGCGGGTGCCACCGAGTCCAATGGTTACCCCGACAGGCGATCACAGAGGTAAGGGCGGTCAGGCCCCGGCTCGGGGGTTGCCGGGGACGCGTGCGGCCGGTTGCCAAGGCCGCGATCGCATCACCGGGCTCCCGGCATTCCCGGAACCGGGCGGCAAGGGCGCCGCCATTGCGCATTAGCTCGCGCATGCGCAGTAAGAGTCAGGAGTCAGGAGAGCCCCAGATAGATCGCGCACGCGCGGGACAGGGTAGGAAAGTAGTGAGAGCGTTACGGCAGCCCTTAGGAAGTCGCGCGAGGGTGAAGAAAGCAGTGAGAGAGTCACGGCAGCCCCAGATAGCTTGCGCATGTGCAGGAAAGCACATAGAAAGCCCGCAAAGCCCTAGCCTACCAGGGAAGGCTCTAGGCAGGGACTATGAGTCCCAGGAGCCTCTGCATGCCCCACGTGATGCCAGGGAGCCAATAGGGCTTAGGATCTCCCTGCAGGCAGAAGGATACATTTCGCGGGCTTGCAGCAGGCTAGTCAGTTGGAGCAGCGGAGCAGAAGGGGAAGGAAGGGTGCAGGGAGCGAGTGAAGCTCCTGCACCGCGTAAGGTCCCCCCTCTCCCAGGTAGGCCCCAACTCCCCACCAGGTTAGTGGGTAATTGATAAGGGATGGCCCCAGTTAGGGACTCTGCCCTTAGTGTGAGTGCTGTCTTGTCAGAGTCACGGCTGTCAGTGCTGTGAGGTCTGACAGGCAGGCACTGTGTTGTGCAGCACGTTGCTGTACGTACCAAGTAGGTGGCAGGGTGTTACTGCAAGTACTAGGTACTAGGTAGTTAGAGTTAGGATCGGGAAGAGCTAGGGGGACGGGATAGGCCAGTTAACCCCTTAGGTCCCAGGTAGGTCCTCACTCCCCAGCTTGTGGTACTACAGGGACAGGCCCTAGGTTAGGGTCCGTGTCATGTAGTGCCAGTGATAGATAGGGACACCGCGGACGCTGCGCTTCCTGAAAGGAGACTTGGGCTCAAGTCTATGCCCAGAGAGAAAGGCTATCTTCATGGTGGGATCGCCCCTGGCGGACCCCAAGCAAGGAACCACCGGATCAGACGAGATCACCGGTCGACAGATCCTTTGCGAAGTCCTTGCAGGCCCGAGTGCAGGAGCACTCGGCAGGTACTCTATAAGTGCACCAACAAATCATAACATTCTCTTAACACATAGTGGCAGCGCTGACCACGGGACAAAAGGGTTGGGCTGTGGGCACCGTGTGGGGATGTTATAACTCTGTGATGTTATGAGTATGATGTAATAGTTATCCTTTGTGCATTCAGTAAACCTGTTATCAATAATACGGGTGTATGTGGTTTCTGGGTGGGTTCCTATGTTAGGGTCATTCTACATTCCTATAGAATCCTACATAGGTGGAGGCGCTGTAATTAGAAGAAACGTTCCAGAGGATTCACCCCAGGCTCTCACTAGCGGAGGCTCAGCCCTCCTGTGAGCCTGACAGGTATACGCACCACACCTGGTAACACCGTATGTTCTCCGCACCCACACAATATCTGCGATTGGGGGGGGGGAATACCCGTTACATACCCTTATATCAAAATTCAGGGATTGGAAGATGTAAGGTTGTGTGGAATGCACCGAAGAAAGATGAACATGTTGTATATTTGCCAGTTGTCACATGACCATTCTGATTCAGTTAGGGTAGCCCCAGCAAAATTAAAATGTTATCCCTTTAAAGGTGAAGATGCTGAGGAGTCCAATAGAGTCCTGTTTGCAACCCCCTTAAATACCCTTCCCCCTATTTATAAACCCCATCAATGCCATGTTTTGTATAGGGGCCATTTCGTCATGTACCCCATCCCTTTAGTTATTATGGGTTTCTTGCAGCAGGTAGCATATTTTCATGGCACATTTAGACATTATTATGTAAGAAATGTTCATACTGGACAAGGTAACAATGTCATACAGCTCTCTCTCTGTTGGATATCCCTATATTTAAGTAATTTATTGGCAAAGTGATCTCTGCATATAATAAAACACAAGTGTTACAGTGCATTCATATGAGGTACTCACTTGCTTGTAAGCTCATGTATCCCACATTGTCAGAGGAACTAAAGTGTACGGTATCTACAGTATCTTCATGTGCCCAATGTTGGAGTGTCTGGAGGTGGTGTGGACAGGGGCTATTGAGCTGGACCTACTGCAGATGTGGAGATGGGAGCACGGTTTGGTCTGCCTGGAGATGATTAGCATCATTGTATAATTCATATTCATAATATATTTGTTGTTTGAATACATGATAAGCAAGTCATTACATTTTAGCTCCAGACTTTAAAATGACATTGATTTATGTGATAAAAGTGTCATCACTGTGAGGAGTGTATAGAAAGTGATATGATAGTTAGATGTTAATAGGCTGGGTGGACCCCTCCCAGGGGAGATTTGAAATAACCTCAGGGTTGCTGCTCTCTGCCTGCTTCTCATGCACCATGTGCTAGTCCTCCTGTCTCATATATAGGACATAGCAAACAGAGGCTGATCCTATTACACACAGTATCACTTCCCAGAGGCTGGAAGCTGCCTGCTGGGGTGGAAAGTTAATTCCTCATCCAGTCTGCTCCTGGTGTCTGGGGTTTCCCCTGGGTTTCTATTGTACACATTGGGGTGGGCTGCAAATGGCAACAAAGAAACCTCAGGAGCCTCAGCTGTCTAATTACACACCCTTTTGTTTCCGAAGCTTCTGACTCATTCACTACTGGTATAGAGGGAACCAGTGTCACTACCTCTGATGGGTTTAACACTCAGAGCCACTCTGCCATACAGGGGGATTTCTAGTGACAACCAAACCTTGCTGTGCTTCAGATCACAGGAGTGAAGATGGGGATCTCACATACTCATAATCTTGCCTTAGAAGATAAGGGCATACGAATACAGTAGTGCAGTAGTGCATTATGCATATCTTTATAAAGCGTCCACTGTGTACTGTGTACTGTGCTTTACAAAGACAATACAGTACAGGGAATTATAATACAATAAGCGCGTCACAGTGAGACAATAGGAAAGGAAACCCCTGCCCCGGAGAGCTTACAATCTAAGTGTTCTATCAAGGGATTTAAGGAAGGTGGTCTGACAATAAATACATTTTATATTATTACATGCATTAAACCTTAGGTGATTCAACCAAGTAATGGCCCACTGTCCCATTGGCAGTGAGTGGGTTACAGGCTGGGGCAGAGGTCACTCCCCTCCCCCAGGTCCAGAGTTGGTTCTTTTTATGTCTCCTTCCTGTGTCTGCTTCATTTCAAGGAGTGTAGATGTCATGGCTGCTGCTTTGTAAATGGGGGTGCTGTGCATTTCTACCAAATGGCCACACACACTCCATGTGACAATGTCCACTGTCCCCAATACCACATTAAACATTGTGATGTTTCTAGATATTATTCAAGCCAAGACAAAGTTATATACTGTATGTGTATACATATATTATAATTAATTACTTTAGTTGTATTTTTTTTAAGTGCTTTATAGTCCAGCATTGTTCACTGCAGACCAGTCTGGTGCTAAATTAGTTAAAACTGCATCTCCGACCCCCCCCTTACTAGGTACGTGGGTGTAACACACCAGCAAAAGTGCTATTATATATGCCATGTTATTTGCAGTTACGTTTAATTGCTTAAATCTTCGCAGCTAAAAATGTGAAAGCAGTTGTAATATGGTTGCAAATGATATAGCTCCCTAAGTGTTTTCACTTATTGCAATTCTAATATATATAACAAGGGTGCAGCGCCCACGCAAACAAAAAAGCCCAGGCTAACATTTTCAGTAGTGTGTGAGGCTCTGTGTATATTTTTGTAGGAGTGAGAAAATCTGTATCAATTCCTGCCTCAGAGTGTTAAATGCATTAGTGCCTTTGTGTGTGTTTATAATGTGTGCATCAGTGTGTCTATATATGTCATTGTGTGTCCATAAATATATGCAGAGGTGTTAATGAGCAGCAGTATATTGGGTTTAGCAGCTATAAATGGCAGATGGCACCATTAGCCGCTTCAATGACAGAGAAGCCAGTAATGCACTGCTTTGCTAAACATTAGAATTTGCAGCAAAATTGCAGTGTCTTTGCAAATATCAATTTGGGTGAATCTGTTTTAGTTAGAAAAAAACTCTCCTTTTAGAATTTAATTAAAAGAAAACGAAAGATTCCTTAAAATATAAGAAAACAATTATGTTTTGTAAAAGACTGCTTATATATATATGTGTGTATGTTTGTGTTTATGTGCAATATGCAATACAGTGGAGGTTTCTTGATGCCTTTTTCACACACCATAACTTAAAATGTGATGGTAAAACCTACAGCAAGCACGTCAAACTCAAAGGCTAACACGGGCCAAATAAACAAGGTTTAAGTTTATGTGGGCCGCAATAAAACAAAAACTTCAATTTTCATAGAAACGTAGGTTTATTTAAAAAAGTACAGTATATAAAAAAAGAACAAGAACGATAAAATTAATGTTTTCTTCCTGACACTTGGTATCTCTTCTCTGCTACTATCTTTCCTATTTCGGGAGCGATCTTGTCCGCAGTAATTACTTTCAAAACTGACCCAAGGTGAATGTCAGTAATTCTGGATCTGACAGGAGACTTATTTCCTTTCATAAGTGTAAATAACTGCTTGCACCGATAAGTACTTCCAAACATGGAAATAATTCCATATGCGAATTTTCGAGTATTTTCAAACCTGGCTGGCAAATATTTGTAAAATTCAGGCACGCCAACTTCACTGAATTTTGCCTTCAAATCTGAATCGCACTGGATCTCAATCACCTCCATTTGCATACTGATTCTATATTTATTGAGAAAATCGAAGAAAACAAAGAAAACTTGTCTTCCAAAGAATTAAAATCTGCAAACCTTCTTTCAAATTCAGTTCTAAGGCTTAAAAAATGTTCTGTGTATTTTTGATACGATACAGTTTCATCCAAACTTGATTTGTTCATGTTGCATGTCGGAAAGTGCGTTAAATCTTCATTTTTCAACTGCTTTTCCCAAAGAACTAGCTTGCATTTGAATGCTTTAACTTGGTCACACATGTTCGTAATGATCTGATCTTTTCCTTGCAGTTTTAAATTTAAATCATATAAGTGTTTTGTTATATTAACCATGAAGGATAAATCTTGCAACCATTCTGGATCAGAAAACAAGCTTGTGTCTTGATTTTTAGTTATTAAAAACTGACATATTTCTTCTTTCAAGTCCCAGAATTGTTTAAGAACATTGGAGCAGGATAGCCAACGTACCTCGGTATAGTAGGACAAACTGGAATATTCGCTTTCTAATTCACTTAAGAAAGCAGAGAACTGTCGCTGATTTAAGCCTCGAGATGTTATGAAATTGATAATTTTTTTGATAGATGTCAACACATTTGCCATGTTTATTACCTTATTAGAACCATAGTAAAACAATGGGGATTAAAATATGATTAAACTCTGTATCACTACGCTTAATTACCTAAGGGATATGATAGTCCCCAGGTAGGTAGTCGTTATTGAAGTATTGCTTGAGTTCACTAGCCCCCAGCCACCTTAATTAGGGAAGCCTGGGGGAGAGCTAGATTATAATCCCTCAGATTATAATCCCTCAGATTATAATCCCTCAATCTAGCTCTCACCCAGGCTTCCCTAATTAAGATGGCTGGGGGCTAGTGTACTCAAGCAACACTTCAATAACGACTACCTACCTTAGGTAATTAAGCGTAGTGATACAGAGTTTAATCCTATTTTAATCCCCATTGTTTTACTATGGTTCTAATAAAGTTTTGTTTTAAATCTACACCATCATCTCAACACAGTGTATGAGTGCTTTACTGGGGTTCTTTCCTCCATTGTCTATCATTCTTGCTGTATATTGCCCCATCAGCACCTACACCCATCATTATTAATTCACAATTGCAAGCAGTAGCGGGGGTTTCTCTATGGTTTATTACCATGTTTATTACCTTCGTGCATAATACTTCTTGATTTATAATGCAATGCGTATGATGAATCTTGGATCCGTCATAAATTTCACTTTGTTTTTTTTTGCAGTAATGCCACGAAATCGTTGGTTTTTCCGGTCATTGAAGGACCTCCATCTGTAGCTACAGAAGTTATTTTTGACAGAGGTAGATTGTATTTTTGCAGAAGTTCATAAACACAACGAAATATATCTTGTCCTGTTGTAGTGCCACGCATCGGTACTAGTTCCAATAATTCCTCAAAAATGTTGAAATCCGTGTCGCAAGCACGAAGAAACACAGCTAATTGAGCTACGCCCCCAATGTCCGTACTCTCGTCACAGGCAATGGAAAAAGCTTCGAAACTAGATGATTTTGCTTTGATCTGATCACTTACATTGCCGGCCAAATCAGTAACTTTTTTCCGCAACTGTATTTCGAGACAAAGAGATTACTTGAAAAGCCTTCACACTTCCAGGACAAACAATTTCTGCAGCTTTAATTAGACATTCCTTGATGAAATCACCTTCGGTAAAAGGTTTCGAGTGTTTAGCTATCAACTCCGACAAGACGTAGCTTGCATGCACCGCCGCTTCACTTTATTGTGATACTTTAGTAAACATGAACTGTTTTTTTTTCAGTCCCAGCTTGAGCTCTTTCAACTTCTCTTGTCTCATTAACCTTCGAAATTATCATATTTTGATTTATGTTGTTCATAGTGACGTTTAATGTTATATAACTTTGGTACACTAATAGCATTATTACATATCAAGCAGATTATTTTATCTTTTACTTCACAGCAAAAATACTCCAATTCCCACTGTTCTTGGAAATTTCGATGTTCGTCAGCGATTTTTCGTTTAGTTTTACTTCCACTTGGTTTTGATAAAGCCATACTGAATACAAAGGGCTTGAATAAATGAGTAATCGTTAACACAAAATAATAAAACATTTGAATAAAAATGAATATTTTTTTCTTGAACATTAATTTACCAGACACAGAATAACTGCACAAATTAATAAGAGTAACGTAAATAAACCTATATTTCTTGTTCTCCGAAAGCGAAATATTTCATGTTAGGCGCACCTAATACATTTTAAAAATACCCACACTCCCCCAAATACATTTAAAAAATAGCCCCACCTCCCCAATACATATAAAAAATACCCCCACCTCCCCAATACATATAAAAAAATACCCCCACCTCCCCCCATCATCATGATCTCATCTCCCCGGACTGGCCCCCATGCCCCATCATCTTATCCCTCACCCCCTGCCTCCCATCTTTATCTGCCCAGGCTGGCCCCCATGCCCCATCATTATATTCCCCACCCCCTGCATCCCATCTTTATCTGCCCAGGCCAGATAGAGTGGGCCAAAATTCCTCCACAATGATGTGAGAAACTGATAAAGTCATACAGAAAACGATTACTTCAAGTTATTGCTGCTAAAGGTGGTTCTACAAGCTATTGAATCATAAGGTGTACTTAGTTTTTCACACATGGCTTCTCCATTTTGGCTTTATTTTTGTTAAATAAATCATGACACGTTGTAATATGTCATGTGTTGTTGTTCATCTGAGGTTGTATTAACCTAATTTTAAGACCTGCTAAGGAACAGACGATTGTTATTACAGTATGTCCTGATATGTAAAACCATAGAATTCAAAGAGGGTGTACTTTCTTTTTCACACAACTGTATATGTGTGTATATATATATATATATATATATATATAGCCATGCATAATAATGGTATATTACTTTCCTCTCTGTTGGCAGTAAGTCCTGGTAAGTACAGGTATGCCAGCAGTAGTTATGGAGCTTTTCCCTCACACCATGGTGAGGTGCCCTATATATGGAGGGGAGTGGCTGTATGCTCTGAGTCCCTGGATAGTGACATC
>WSYH01014072.1:0-16138 GCA_036426205.1 Ascaphus truei
GCGGAGAAACTTCGATCAGATTGTGGCTATGTAGCGGGGTTCCTGAGTTACGGGATACCCCAAAGATGTACCCGGGAATCAGGTAAGATTCTTGGTCACATTGAAGCATAGCGCTCCGGCAAAATCCTACCCTGGAAACGTTCTTGCGACTCACCACCAGGGTTCCCTGCTTCAGCCCAAACAGGAACAGTAAAAAGGGCATTGGGGATAAAGGTATCCCCAGAACGGTCCCGGGGTCCCTAGCATAAGGTGAGATGCCCACGTCACCCTGAACCTGGTGTTAAAGCTGTAAAAATGTTACAACAAAAATTCAGTTATCAAATGAGTTTATTTCAGGTGCACACAGCGGAGACCGCTTCAAAACAAAAAGCTCTCTCCCAGATAATACGGTATGAGATACATTTATACCCTTAAAACTAAAGCTCCGCCCCTTTATGGGGGGGCTTGCGCGTCACTAAGTATGACATCATTTTGTAATACATAACAATGCTAAAACTGATGTAAGTTTGTAATACATAACAAATGATGTAAGTGTGCGTCAACTACAATGACATAATCTTGTAATACATAACAAAAAAATTAAATGATACGTACATTCTTTAAGGGGTTGAATGTGAGAAATGATTTCTATCTCCGAGTCCACCAGACACTCGAATGCTGAGAAGTCGGTTCTAATTCTGATCTCACTTCTCAAGACTTTACCTGGCTCTTAAATGTTTGAAATATTCTCTAATTCTAATCTCACTCCTCAAGGCTGTATGCCCCCTCGCTTCTTCTGCAGCTGGGCTGGCCAGAGCTGGTAAACACTGAGAACGAAAAATCTTTTAACCCACTATAACTTTCACGCAGCTTTCATACAGACAGAAGACAAAATGGATGACACAAACGTAGCACATTACAACATAAATGACAAACAAGGACTAGAACAATAACAAGATGGCTGACAAAAATAGTCAGACAAAATGGCTGCTTTGACCCTTATGCTGTTTACGTCAGACCCCCTAATGTCTCAACTTCGTCACTGGTATAGGGATTCAGGGTGTGCCCCAGCTATGTCATAAAGCTGTGAGGGTTTTATTGTGTGAATAAAGTTAAAGTCAGGGTTTTGCTGTGTGCCAGGGATAAGGCTGTAAGAGTAGGGAACATATATTCTTATTCTATCCCTGACATCAGCCAAGAAGACTTAGACCCGTTAAAACACAAGACACATAGACTATTCATGGTCCCAAGACTCAACAAAGTATCCGGACGTTCCTCCTTCTCCTTCCGTGGACCCCAAAACTGGAACAACCTACCAGAGACTCTCATATCCACCACCAGCTTAAGTTCTTTCAAATCTAAAGCTGTCTCACACTTTAATCTGGTCTGTAACTGTTTCATACGCTCATAATATATATTTTCTTTAACTGTGCATGCAATGTCTTGTATATAATGTATATCTTGTTCATTTATGTAACTGTATTTGTAACCATGTATTATTTTGTTTTACTCTGTGCCCAGGACATACTTGAAAACGAGAGGTAACTCTCAATGTATTACTTCCTGGTAAAATATTTTATAAATAAATAAATAAATAAATAACATAAGCAAATTGTATTTTATTAAAGGTTTTATTTAATAAATGTAGATGCTTGTACCAATGTATATGTGATTGTGGGATTTCCAAGTCCGCGGTTCCGAAAGACCAGATGGCTACCAAGCTTGGCGCCACTGAGTCTGCTCGGGACCCAGAGTTGAAAGCCTCAGGGATGCCAAGGTGTTAGAACATGAGGAGTACTCTAGTTATACTTGAGTACCTCCGTCCTGGGCTAACAAAGGGCTATCCGGTGACCATTTGCCCTGCCCCAGACTCTGCGGAGCCTGGACAGCGGGTGGGCTCGATATACTAAGAAGCAGAGGTGCCAGGTTGGCGCATGCCTTTTGGCAAGATCCAAACTGGTACCCACCCGGCTTCAGTATACCGGCAAATCTGTGATAGGCTGGCAGGAGAATTCCCACATGCTGATTGGTTGTAGTAGTTTCTGAATGGGACTCTAAAACCTATAAGAAACCTTGCAGACAATCAGGACCTCAGATTCCAAGCGCCAAACCAACAGCGGCAAATTCAAGTTACGAAAAAGATGCTCTGTGAGAAATAGACGCGAGCCGGCTTCAGAGATTTTTAATCAAGAAATTTTCTAAGTCCTGCTTTTCAGGGACGTCGCGGCTGGTATTGCATGCCGAATTGCTTTCTAGGACTTTCGTGAGTACCTCCCGGTCATTGGAAATGGCTCCTACAGACATCGGTTGTTAACATTTCGTTCTAAGGAAGATTTATTTAGTTAGCCCCATTCCCAGTAAGTGTGTTTTCAGTGCAAATTGTGGTACATTGTGTGTATGTCTAATCCTGGAATAAATTACAATTTATTTTACTGCTTTGTCTTGCTCAATCAAATGATCCCTGTATAAAAAGGTGCTAATAAGACTAGTCTCCCGTGACACCCACACACACTCAATTCTCCCCCCACACACTCAATTCTCCAGCGCCCACAATTCTTCCATCCCCCACACACAATTCTTCCTCCTGCCCCCACGATTCTTTCCCCACACACAATTAGATTTTTGTGGGTTAGGCCTCCAGTACCAGTCTAGAGCAATGTTTTTCAACCAGGGTTCCCCGCGCATCCCTAAAGGCTTCCCTGCAATATTCAAGTAATTTGAAAATTGTACCAAATACAGAAGGATCTATAATGCATCTGACTCAGAGGTGCTGTTAGAGAGGGTTGGGGTTCCTTACAATGCATCTGATCTCAGACGCGCTATTAGAGAGGGTTGGGGTTCCTTACAATGCATCTGATCTCAGACGCGCTGTTAGAGAGGGTTGGGGTTCCTTACAATGCATCTGATCTCAGACACGCTGTTAGAGAGGGTTGGGGTTACTTACAATGCATCTGATCTCAGACGCGCTATTAGAGAGGGTTGGGGTTCCTTACAATGCATCTGATCTCAGACGCGCTATTAGAGAGGGTTGGGGTTCCTTACAATGCATCTGATCTCAGAGACGCTACTAGAGAGGGTTGGGGTTCCTTACAATGCATCTGATCTCAGACGCGCTATTAGAGAGGGTTGGGGTTCCTTACAATGCATCTGATCTCAGACACGCTACTAGAGAGGGTTGGGGTTCCTTACAATGCATCTGATCTCAGACGCGCTATTAGAGATGGTTGGGGTTCCTTACAATGCATCTGATCTCAGACGCGCTATTAGAGATGGTTGGGGGTCTGCATAGATTCACAAGATAATTATAGGGTTCCTTAACCAAAAAAGGTTGGAAACCATGGGTCTAGAGTGGCTGGAGTTTGAGAGGCCCCTTAGAGGCAGGGCACAATGAACCCAGAGGTGAGAGCACCATGGATGGGGGCCATCATTAACCTGACATGGGAATACAGGTCTGGCTGTCCCTCTCTGTTAGGGTCCCTGATAATATTGATTGCAAAGCGATTTTTATTTCATACATGAGGCGCATTTGTTGCCCTGGAATTGCACCCGATCTGCCTTGATCTACGGCCCCTTACTGACTTATGTATTAATGCCTTTCAGCTGAAAACCAACTTAAACCTGGGGCAAGAAATAGAACCAGATTGATCAAAAAGCATTTTATTCCTCTAAATGAAATGTGTTCTTTTTATGACTTATTTAGAGCTGTTTTTTTCTTCTGCTTAACACCTGGGAGATCTTGACACATAACCCTTTTAAATTGGGTTAAATTTCAGAGAACTGAAATAACATTTCACAACTGGAAACTGCAATGTGGTATTTGCTGCCATTTCAGAAATGAGTGAGCTGATCTGCACAACCCGCAGAGAATTTGACAGCCCACTTGTTATTTCGAGAAGCTGGTCAGGTGACTGACCTACAGGACACAGATCAGGTTGACCCAACAGTTCAAGGTGATTAAATCAGCTTACAAAATCTCAACATCTGCACAAAGAAATGTTGCCTTGTAGTGAAAGGTAGAATTGCTGTAAAGTGGCTAGAGTCTTATTCACAAGTGCACAATGCCAACCATGCCCCTTATTCAAAATGCTGGGAATCTGTCTCCCCGTACTGGAGAAGAGTTAATCTTCACTCCCTTGGAGGTATACAGTATACGCTCTTCTCCAGCAATGGTAAACAGGGCCCAATATGTACAGTTTAAGACAATTCACTACAAATAGCTCAGCCGATGTGGTTGTAGACCTTTTTTTTCTTCAGAATGTTTTTATTAGTATTCCACATAGTACAAGTAATAGACATAATATATCCAACAGTATGACTGTATAAACATTACCCTCTAATGAAAAGTAGTATTATTAAGTAGAAATTCAAAACATTCTTAGAAAAGCACTACTCTGGTTACACTTAAGTTGCAGATAATTTAGACCTTCGATCCGGCCTAATTCGGGCCACGTTGATGGTTCGACTCTTACTGGGTAATATATGTACTTCTGTATGTTGGGGGAAGAAAGAAGTAGAGAATGGGAGCATCAACAGAAAGAAACGACAAGGAGGGACTGGAGGGGAAAGAGAGATGGGGGGAGGAGATGGGTGGAGGTAAAGAGGGGGATGGGGGTGGTTGGAAGTCCCCCCTCCCCCCACGACCGCCTCAGACATCTGTTTTTAATGATTTTTATTTAGTGTTTGGCATATTACAACTAATTAATAAATTGACTTCCAGCCACGGGCCCCATGTTTTATGGTATTCGTCGGTTGAATGTTTCAGGAAGGCTGTCATTTTTTCCATCAGCATCACCTCGGTTATTCTTCTTTCTACAGTTCGCCTTGAGGGGGGGGCGCTACTTTCTTCCAGGATGCCGCCACGGCGCTCCTAGCAGCCATTAGCATAAATGAGACTAGTCATCTCATGGGCCGGCTTATATCCTCAACTGGTTTTGCCATGAGAAAAGTCAATGGCTCCACAGGAATAGAGAAGTCTGTTACATCTTTAATGATAGTTTGAATCATGGCCTAATATTTCTGAATCTCTGGACATGACCCCTAATGTGAACCATGTCACCTCTCTGCCCACAGCCCCTCCAGCACAAATCTGATGCTGCCGGGTAGATCTGATTCAGACGACTCGGTGTAAGATACCAATGAAATAGGATTTTGTAAATATTCTCTTTGATTGTGGTACAGATAGAGGTCTTTGTGGCAAACTCCCAAATATCCTCCCAGTCATCTCTATCAATTTTTACGTTCAGATCGGCCACCCATTTGAGCATGTAATTATGATCGGGCGAGTCCACTGTGGACTCCATACCCGCATATATTTTTGTTATCATGCCTTTTTGATAGGTATCTCTTCTTCACCGTGCTTCAAAATTTGAGAGGTGGAAATTCTAATTTTGGGGAGATTTTTTGTAGAAATTGCAGAATCTGTAAGTATTTAAACATAGAGAATTCTGGAGTCTGGTATTTGGTTTGTAGCTCATGGAAACTAAGAAATTTCCATTATGTAATAAGTCGGCAATAGTCTTAATGAGAGTGTGGAAATTTGGATTATTAAAAAGTGGGATAAGTTGTAAAATGGTTGATATTAATTTGAATTTGCTCTTTAATTGTTCCATACATCCCATGTGCACCCCATTGAACCCAGCACCCACAGTTTTGTCTGTAGATCTTTTTTTTCCGGGACCCACAGTGACATTTGCTGAGAAGACATTCTGGCGTACTGAGATTCAATAGCCAACCAGCAAAAATGTGCTGGGTCGGCATTCCACACTACCACTTGTCGTAATTGAGCATCTTGGTAATACTTTAAGATGTCTGGGACACCCAAACCTTTATCTTCGTTGTTAGCATGACTGATCTAGCGGTCTTGGGCCTTTTGCCCTGCCAGATATATTGGAATATTTTATTTTGTAGATTTTTTCATTCTGATCCAGGTATCCTCACCGGAAGTGTCTGGAAGTAATATACAGTAATAATCTTGGAAGTATATTAATTTTGACAGAAACTATTCTTCCGATCCAAGACACCTGGAGACCTTCCCAGCTTGTCAAATCTTTTTTAATCTTATCAAATTGTGGAGGATAATTGCTTTGGTATAGAGAGTGGTAGTGTCTGGTCATATTTACTCCAAAATATTTAATATGAGAGGAACGCCATCTGTAGTTTAAAATCCAGCTTTAACAGCTTAACCTCAGGGTCCGGAAGATTCAAATTTAGAGCTTCTGATTTATCATTATTGGTTTTATACCCCGAGATTCTCCCAAAATCCATCAGGGCTTTTTGCAGATTGGGCAGGGAGGTCTGAGGGCTGGTTAATGTTAACATAATCTTAAAATAATATAATCTGCGTTTTTCCAATTTCTATACCCTGGATATTTTTATTTGCTCTTATATTTGCAGCTAGGGGTTCAAGGGCGAAAAGAAGAGGGGACAATGGACATCCTTGTCTTGTGTCATTTTTAATTCTTAGTGGGTCTGGCCCATTACCTGGGAGTTTAACCAAAGCCGTCAGGTTTTGATATAATGCTCGCAATCCCTCTAAAAACGAGTCTTTAATTAAATCCAAATTTCTGAAATGTTTTATCTAAGAACACCTAGTCTATTCTGTCAAATGCCTTCTCTGCATCGAGACATAGAAGAATAGCTCTGGTTCCAGTGAGATGAACTTGGTCCACTACATTTTTTTTTTTTAACTTCTGCTTTATTTGAATTTTCTTTAAGAAAAGTGGGAGATGGGTCCACTAAATTTTTATGTTCCGAGTGTTGTCCGAAGCTTGTCTACCCAACACAAACCCCACCTGATCGATGTGAATCAATCTCGGCAAGGTAGGGATTTAACCTATGTGCCAGGATTTTGCTGTATAGTTTCAGATCGTTGTTTAGAAGAGAGATCGGGCGGTAGCTCCCACATTGCATGGGATCTTTACCCTCTTTATGAATAATGGCCAGATTAGCGGGTGACATAGTTGCGGGAATTGGTATTCCCTCTAGGAATGAGTTGTATATTGCAAGTAGATATGGAGAGAGTATAGGCAAAAACTTTTTATAATAAATGTTGGTGAATCCATCAGGGCCAGGAGATTTAGATATTTTTAACGTCTTGCCTGCTTCCGCTAGTTCAGTCTGAGTAATCTTTCCGTTTCCGGCTCCGGACTCCTCCTCAGTTAGTTGGGGGTGATTACAATTTTCTAAATACTTAATTACAGCGGCTGTGACGTGCCCTTAGAGGAATTCAGGTCATATAATTTTGTATAGAATTTAGTGAATTCCTGTGCGATTCTCTTCTCGTCGTATACAATATTGCCCTTTTTATCTTTGATTGACATTTGTGATCTCACCCGCACCCCCTTCAGCTTATTTGCGAGTAGTTTATCCGCCTTATTTCCCTTGTCATAATATCTTTGATTAGTCCATTTCAGGGCTTTCTCAACGTCTTCTAATTGAATTTGTCTTAGTTCTGATCTAACCGCGACTAAGGCTTTGTACAGTTTCTTTGTTGGATTAGTTTTATGTAGTTGCTCTAGGAGTGTAATTTTATGGGTTAGTTCTTTGTACATTTTTAGTTTGTTTTTCTTCTTGTGGGATGCATGGAAATGAAATCTCCCCTGATCGTGGCCTTATGGTCCCTGTTGATATTGAAAAATTCTTTTAATGCTTGTTTAATTCTGCTTTCTATTTCAGGGCGATTCAAAAGGGAGTTGTTCAATCTCCAACAAAAAGAATGTTTGACAAAGGGGAGGGTGAGAGTGAGATCAATTGGCGCGTGGTCCGACCATGTGATAGGACTTATATCTGCATGCGACGAGGCCTGGAGAATATTTTTGGTTGCGAATAGATAGATAATCTATTCTAGAGTAGGTCTGATAAGGGGGAGAATAGAAGGTGTAATCTCTCTGACCCC
This sequence comes from Ascaphus truei, assembly GCA_036426205.1. Lineage (NCBI taxonomy): Eukaryota > Metazoa > Chordata > Amphibia > Anura > Ascaphidae > Ascaphus > Ascaphus truei. The sequence goes on from WSYH01014072.1 coordinate 7,874, forward strand.
TATGTTGTGCTCTCCAGACGTCTGTCAGTGAAAAGTCTTTTAATATATCACTGAATTGTTTTGCTGTTTTCTGAATATGAAGGTTGTGAGACTGTCCTGGGGCAGAAGATCTATCTACCTCAGGGTTAAGAACCATATTTAGGTCTCCTCCTACTATCAGGGAGGACAGGAATTTGGGTTCAACTGTTTCTACACTAACTACACTTTTATTCACATTAAAAAACAAAACCACCCACACTTACAATGTGGCTGTGGTAACTGATCAACTCACGAATGCCATCCGCAACCTGTATCCTACCCGAAGTTACCACAGCCACATTGTAAGTGTGGGTGGTTTTGTTTTTTAATGTGAATAAAAGTGTAGTTACGTATTACACTAGGCTGTGCCTTTTTCCCTTCTTCATCGGGTGTCACTGTCATTGGCGTGCTCCGTGAGCCCCAAGTACCAGCTGGAGGGGAACCATCCAGTCAGACCACGTGGGGTCCGTGAATGATCGAGGTGAAGACGTGGCACAAGCACAGGTTCTATCCCATGCCTGAGCAAGATTGATTTCTTGTAAGTAGGGTTTTTTAAGTTTTAGATAAGTGTCCTTGTTTTAGGTACTGCGCAATTGGTGTGTCCTTTGTTTATTTCCAAGGACAACCTACAGAGATACCCTACAAGGACACTTCCACTTGTCAAAGACTTACCTTGCAGCATCTAACATCTGAATCCGGATTCTATCCAGCATTTATGGACTGACATTTAGACTACGGTATTTTGGATTTATGTCCATTTTATAGCGCCGGGGAACGCATATTTTGTGTTTGTTGCATTTGTCCAACAGGTCCTGGGAGTATCTGTTTTATGAGGTTCCCCTTGGCAGCTCTTCTCGTCCAGTTAATTGTTATCACATTTCACTGGTTCACTTAACATGCAATGTTTCACTTCATTATCTTTATTTAGTTTAATTGCACCTCACATTGTTTGGTTTAGGTTAGCGCTTGTAGGGAGTTTATTTAGTTAGTTTGTTGTGAGACACAACAGTGAAGATGGAGTTCTTCTAAGTATTATAGGACTAAAGATATGGGACATTTGATATATTCAGGCATTTTTTAAATCAAAAGAAAGCTGTTTTTTTTCTCCCAAGTCATCAAAATGTCCCTTGCTGCAGATTTATGAGAGGGGTTAAGGACACACCCAGAAGGTGGGCTTGTGCTGTGTTACACGCAGGAAGTTTAACATATAAACCCAGCATTTGGGATTATAATTTGGGAATTCAATTTAGAGGTTGTGTTCGTCTATGGCAGTAACGGAATTAGATAATCTATTTGACTACTTTTATTTTAAGAAACTGTCCGCATTTATTGTACTGTATGTTCTTGTAATAATCTTTTTCTGTAACCTAAGCACTGTGCTATTTTGTATATTAAATATAAAATATAATTAGTAATGCTTTGGGCTCTGATTGAACTTTGCATTTTCGGACACATTTTGCTACAAGTGATTGTGTGTTAAGTTCATATTTTGCTTAGTAAACATGGACCAAAGACTCTGCTAGAAAATCTTGATATCTCTTTGATGGTGGCAGCGAGTAAAGATATATATTGTGACAGATTGAGGGTAGAAATTATTCATTTGAGGGACCATATGAAGGTGAAAAGTGGATCAGCTAGATACCTGTGTGTATTAACCCTTGTCATAAGTCATGTACTCACAGGTGTGCTGTTCATGACAGGAGGAAAGAAAATTTCACCAGCAACAAAGGAAAGGGTTCTTTACAGTAAGGGCAGTTACAATGAATAATTTACTACCAATGGAGACTGTGATGGCAGATACAATTGATGCATTTAAGAGAAGTTTAGACATCTTTTTAGAAGGAAAGTCATACAGGGATATACCAAATAAGGAAACATAGGAAATATGTTGATCCAGGGAGAAATCTAATTTCCATTACAGGAGTCAGGAAATAATTTATTTTGATGAGACATAATTGGATAGTGTTTCACTGGGATTTTACGTTTGCCTTCCTTGGGCTCAATGTACTGAGAATAGAAATATTGGAGGAGTGTCTCAGTCGTCTAAATGAAACATAGGTTGTACTCGCTGGACATATGTCTTTTATCAACCTCATCTACTATGTAACTATGCACATCCTCAACATGATTTAAATTATCCACCTCAAACTTAATTGTATAAGGAAAAGATTATGGGTATAACCATAACCAACAAAGATTCAGACGGGATCATGTTAAGTGAGAGAGTAAAATGGTATCCATTTTACCCATCAACAATCTACTAGGAAATGCACTATATAACTGCGCATACACCATCCCAAATCTGAGATATACAATTAAACTAGCGCCAAACAGCAACTGCACCAAATGCTCGCAACCAGAAGCTAGACTGGTGCTTTGTCTGTGGGACTGTTTTCCTCTTCAAAGGTTCTATGAAGATGTACAAACATTTTGCAGGTAACCTATCAAAATAGAAATCGTATGGTCCTTGAAATATGCAATTTTTGTCAAAGCGCACGCATGCGCGAAACGCGTCAGAGGCCTCTCTCACATACCTTTGTGTGATACTATGTTGCGGAGGATCCATTAAAGATTTTTTAGGCCTTTGAGCGCTCCAGTCTCCGTCATTCAGTTCCTATTGAGACTCTTATGCATCGCCCAACCTGTCCCTCAATGGGATACCATTTCCTAGGTCTGTAACTCTGCCGTTCCCCATTAGCATACAGTGCTTCCACTGCAGTCAGGGATTCTGGGTAATGACATACAAATGGGCACAGTGTGACACTCTTTACTTCTCATCCATTTTAACATGGGACCCCTAAAAGCTTATTACGCCTGCCGCATTACACAGCTTTTCAGCACAGTTGGGTTTAAAAGCCTAACTTCTAAACGGAATAAAAAACAGAAGGTAGAATTTAATTCATGTGATAGACACCATAGGAAGCTCTGGGAATACTTCAAACAAATGGTTTTATAGGTATATCGTTTTCATTTTTTTTTCTTTACAAATTAGATTTGAAAAAAAATGATGTTTAAGTTTTGGTAGTGTCCATGCTTCCTCATATATACTTTTCTATGCATCCTGGTTATGGCTTTGGCTCCTACCTATAATTAAAAGGGAGAAAAGCCTAACACCCTTTGACGTTCCAAAGCAAACAAAAGAGAATGAAATAAAAGAGAATTCACTATAAGCATGTGTTTACTAACATTTATATAGAGGCATACCCCGGTTTAAGGACACTCACTTTAAGTACACTCGCGAGTAAGGACATATTTACAATAGCCCCATACCCCTGTGTCCGTACGCTCTCTTCACAAGCACGGACACTTATTCTGCCCTACAGACCGCCGTAGTAGTGACGCGCTGATTCCCCTCGCCCAATAGGCAAACGGAAGCTCGCGCATGCGCCTGTCAGCACGTCCTGAACAGCAATACCGGCTCCCTACCTGCACCGAAGCATCGATAAGTGGGAAAAGGTAGTGCTTCACTTTAAGTACATTTCCGCTTTACATACATGATCTGGACCCATTGCTGTCAGGGTCTCCTAGACCTGGAGCCTAGCCATAGCTTCCTTGTCCACTGGGTGTGCTGCTGCCTTCTGTTGGCTCTGGGTTCCTCTGTCTGTCTGTCTTCTTGTTGCTCCTGTCTCTGTCCTTATAGCTTGCTTCCTGTCTGTTGGTTTTGCCTTTGCTTGAAGTCAGATTCCTGATGCACATGCTTCTGATATCCTGATCTGTACCATAGAAATCTGTTCACAGTAAAAGCCCTTGCTGGTATCTGGCTTGTCCCTGTTTGTTCCTGTTCTCAGTCCCTGCCCCCAGACCTGTCCTTGCTCCCCTGTCCTGTTCCAGTCTCCTCGTTGCTGACCTCTGCTTGTTACCTGACTTCGCTACCTGCCACCTGCCTCGGACCTCTGCTTGTTACCTGACGTCGCTACCTGCCGCCTGCCTCGGACCTCTGCTTGTTTCCTGACTGCGCTGTCTGCCGCCTGCCTTGGACCCCTGCTTGTGACCCCTACTACGCTCGTGCTGTTCTGGCCACCGAGATCCTACCCGCCACAGGAGTCTCCCGTGACAATTGCGTACGTTAATGCGGGGTATGTCTGTATTGAGTCAACTAGGATACATGATTAAAAAGGCAACCTAAGCTGCACTTAAAGAAAATAAATACTTTTTTTGCTTTAATATATGCCGCCTTTCATTTCCTTTATTGAAAACGAATTACCTACGCTGCCGATCAATTAGTTCTCCCGTAATCGATCAGCATAAAGCCTGCTTACCTTGGTGCACTTAATGGCTGCCTCTCAGTTTCAATCAATCCACCAGTCAGTGTAACTCAGCCACTACAATATATCCCTGTACCATTGCCTATTGTTACAGTTTGCAGCTCAAAATGGTGGGACCATTTGCAACAAATTATCGCAAACAGGAAAGTGTTGCAAATATCTTGCACTGCTGGGGAAGTGGACTAAAACCTGCTGAAGAAATCAATGGAAGCTGAGTATATTACAACTCATTACAAATGGCATTGAGTTGAATAATAAAAAATGCAGCGTTATCAAATACTATAGAACTAATTTATTAAAAAGAACCCATGTAGGATATTGCTTGGATTGCTCCTTTAAAATGTGTTCACCCCACATACTGTAACCAAGATACGTGTATCAAATACGTCTACAATAAAGAAAAATAAATGGCCAAATATTAAATTAAATAAAAAATAAACGGTCGCTGCAGATGTCCAACCACTGGAAACTGGTAACTGTGGGAGCTCGCAAAACAAACAGTTCAATTGAGTTAACAACATAAACGACCTTTGCAGAAGGATAACCTCTCCAGTTTACCGATCTTTGCCTCTGTCCTTGGTCCTTTATAGCAGGGCTCGTCAACTACAGAAGTTCTCCAAAGTGGCAGGATGAGAAAACGTTAATTAGATGGGCCGCAAGCTTGTAGGAATATCCTATTAGGTATATTTAAAGACTGAAAAGTTATTACATTTCAACATTTTGCAAGCATTTCTAAACATCCGTACCATATTTACATGACCTTAACTTACAAGTCAGTTCAGTGTGAAAAACTGAACGTTGCTGCTTAAGCTCTGTGATGGTGAGGGGTTAACCATGCTCTTAATAAAAGGTCAAGCCTTGTTTTGTTTACCCCTGATCCAAAATAAGGGTTCAAGAAGAGTCAGCTCTTGAACCCAGTAACTGTATATGCATAACCTATAATTTGTGACAATAAAGATTTTCTGTGTTTTTTTACCTTTCCAGGTATGCCAGCGAGCAGGGATTGCTAGGCATGAGTTTCAAGGGGGGTTTTGCGGAGAAATTGTTGTCAGAATGTGCCTAGGAGGTTGGGGTCCGGAGTTGTCGGTTCCCCTAAAAATGTACCTGGGAATCATGCCTGATTCTCGGATACATGTAGGCACATTGTCCCGGCAATATCTCCCCTTGAAAACGCTTGCACGACTCACCGCTAGGGTTCCCTGCTTCAGCATAGCTCAGAAAGGTAAATGAGGCAAAGGGATGGAACATGTCCCTGTAAGTAAAAGGGGTCCCTTGGTTAAGGGGGATACCCCAGTTAATTTCCAGGTAGCCCAGAACCTGTATTGGGGTCCTTGGGGGCTCCAACTGTAGATAAAGTTGTGAGGGGAATCTCAGAGCAGTCTTTCTATTCTATTCCCCATACCCAGAGACTAAGACAAGTATTAAGGTATATTTTATTAATATTGTAATAGTGCTGTTATGTACTGTTGTGCACCGATATGAGCTGGGACTTTCGGAACCGATGCCCACACAGACTGTCAGGGCTACCAAGTTGGCGCCACTAAGTCTAGTGGACATCGGAGTTGAAAGCAACCAGAGGATGCCAGAGGTGTGAACACCATTTGGGATGCAGGGAAGGGCTCAAGTACTCACGTCCTGGGAACAATGTCAGTCTTCCGGGCTGCCATTTGTTCTGCCAGACCTGGAGGAGCCTGACACAGCGGGTGGCATTGAGTAGCCAGGGACGGAGGTGGCAATCTTGCGCATGTTCTTTGGCAATTTCAGATTTCCCGCTGACCCGGTTTTCTAGACCGGCTTGGCTCTGATTGGCTACTGAGAAAGTTCCCACACCCTGATTGGCTGTAGTAGGTTAGAGTTTCAAGGCTTTTCAAAGATGCTCTTGTGCGAATAGCAGAGCAACCAGCTTCGATTTCAGAAAAGTCTGCCCGCCAGAGACGAAGTCCCTTTTTTAGCGCCCAAGTTCTAATAATCTAACGTAGCGGTTGCGGCTGGAACTACAAGCCGATTTTAGTTCCAGGAGTTTTAGTAGTATCCCCCAGTCAAAAAGTCCGAGTTCTCAGAAGAGAAGGGAGCGGTGGCGTGTGGAACTTCACGCCGATTTGGGAACCAGAGGATTTCGGTCTAGGTCCCGGTCAGGGTAAAAACTCTTATTTAGAGTTCCCTGCACCTAGAACTGTCTAGTTTTCAACCCCAGACCCCCAGTAAGTGTGCTTTCCGTCTGTATTTTGTGTTTCACTGTGTGTACGCCTATTTCTGTGAATAAATGACAATTTATTTCATTTTCTTGTTTTTCTCAATGAATGATCCTGGTAGAGGTGTGCAATAAACCTGGTCTCCAGTGACAAGCAGCTAGTATGAAATTAGCAGGAGCAGAGTCCAAGGGCCACAGCAAGGCATTTCGCTGGCCGCATTTGACCTGAAGGCCTCCAGTTGAACAACCTTGCTTTGTAGCTCAGAAGCAGATAGTGAAACGATTTTTCTCTGTAACATTTTCTGAAGTAAAATGGGATAGATGTCGGCAATACTTAGTTTTCATATAATATTGGTGTATTGGGGCAAGGCTGTTTATAATAGCTAGAGCTGTTGGGTGTTGGTCAGGCAGTGGTTAATCCCTGCTTGGAGGAAGGCCCAGCGGAGTTTAAAAGGCAGGAAAGAGAATCGTTTAACTATTGCTCCCTGGTCTGCGTATAGACCACACGTGCGAGTCCTTGGCCCCCGGGGACACCAGGATGTACAGGCCATATCCCTGTGTCCTTTATGTCAAGGGACTCCAGATCTATACAGACGTCTATAGACGTATATAGACTTCAATATGCTGAGGGAACTGAATTTTGGCCTAGGATAGCCCTATCCTGTATATTGCTGACTTGCCTTTTTACTGAACCTTAGCTCAGGGGTGCACAAACTTACTGTGCCCCCCCTGCTTACCCTCCCCTCAGTCGCGCCCCCCCCCTGCGGCATCAAATGATGCCTCGGGGTCACGTCACGCGACCCACAGCTTCATTTGACGCCGCATCTCCATGGCAGCGGCCAACAAATGACGCAGCGGGGTCATGTGACGTCACATGGCGCGGCGACGTCATTTGACGCAGCGTTGCCATGGAGACGAGAGGACAAGGAAGCCGGGCAAGTGAACCGTGCGCCCCCAAAAAAGTCTCGCATCCCTCTTAGGGGTACCCCCCCGTTTGTGCACCACTGCCGTAGCTGATGAAAAGCCTGTGCTTTTGTTTATTGCACTTTGGCAAAATAAAAGCCTGCATTTATTGTCCCAAAGCGAGTCTCCTATCGTCACCGCTGCACGCATCACCTACAATGGGTTTGTCAAGTCCTTCCATTCATCACCACTTTTGTTTGTGTTTAGCTCTGTGCTGTTCCCAAATACCTGGTACTGGCTCAAGAAAAACATTTACCCTGAAATTATCTGGTACTTGACATTCCAATGCTAAAAGATAATTGGCAGTGCTGTCTGTAAACATGATCTAAACACCTATTTTCTAGGACTGTTTATTAGAGAACCCGTGGACCTGCTGAGATCCGCTTCGCTGCAGTTTACATTGAACGTTCCCAAAAAAATAGAAGACCTTCAAAATATTTCCATTCATCTCTTAGCAAACCAGCACAAATTGTTCAAAATACGCTACTCTATGATTTGAACATGCAAGGCCCACTGACTTTTAACATTAGGCAAACTTGTTGTGAACTTTTTGAGCAAACTGAAAAGGGTAACGTGTGCGAAAGGTTTGTTCATCTCTACTGCTGTACCCTCACTGTATTATACAGACAATAAGGTGAAAACAGTGAAGGCGCTCCCAATACAACCAATGTGATGACTGTAGTGATCCAAGTGCCAAAATATATGTGACTTTATATAATACACGGTGAATAGGTGAACATCATCAGTGAATTGATAAAATGTGAGGTTGTAACTCCCTACTCTGACCTTCTGGTAGGGACGGTCTTTGATGGTCCCAAAAGTACTGTA
>WSYH01014073.1:0-16136 GCA_036426205.1 Ascaphus truei
TAGGGGGTGAGAGAGTATATGGCTGCTATAGGGGGTGAGAGAGAGTAAATGGCAGCTATAGGGGTTGGAGAGAGTATATAGCCACTATCGGGGGTGGGAGAGAGTATATGGCTAACCCCTATACGGCCATTTACTCTCTCTCACCCCCTATAACAGCCATATAACTCTCTCACCCCCTATAGCAGCCATATACTCTCTCTCACCCCCCCTATACAGCCATAACTCGCTCTCTCACCCACCCCTATAGCAGCATATAACTTCTCATCCCTCCCTCACTCACCCCCCTATATAGCACCATATACTCTCACCCCCTATAGCAGCCATATACTCTCTCCCTCCCCCTATAAACCATATAGTCACCCCTATTGCAGCCATATACTACTCTCTCCCACCCCTATAGCAGCCATAACTCTCTCCCCCCCTATAGCACATATACTCTTTCCCACCACCTATAGCAGCCTACACTCTCTCCCACCCCATAGCATCCTTACTCTCCCCCCTTTTAAGCAGCCATATATCCTCTCCCACCCCCTATAGCAGCCATATACTCTCTCACCCCACAAACAAACACCCTATTCACCATCACATCCATCTCCTCTCTCTCCTTATAGAAGCCATATACTCTCTCCCACCCCCTATACAGCCATATCCTCTCTCCCCCCTTCGCCACCACCTCTTGCACATATACTCTCTCCCACCCTATTGCAGCCTATATATTCCTCTCCCTATAAGCAGCCACTATACTCCTCTCCCTCACCTAAAGCAGCCATATCTCTATCCCAACACCCATAGCAGCCATATACTCTCTCCCCTATAGCACCCATATACTCTCTCCCACCCCTGGAGTTGGACACCCCTGTTCAGAGTTCCCCTTGATTGTTTCTTATCTTATTGCAGCGTTTGGAATCTCCCTCGTCTTCCTTAGGAGGGTCTTAGAATGATCTAAGGGCTATTTATCAAGCTGTTTGTTTCGATTATCAAATGTTTGTGTAACGGGTGGACCCCCTTGTCTGACCCACCCAATCTCACATTGGCCCGTGTGGTCTAACCGGTCCCCATTACATGGTCCGTGTATGGTGGTGCACCTGCAATAACAGGACTCCTGAGTCTCCCGCTTGGTGGTATTGAGGGGTGTCATCAGGAAACAGGTATGCTAGGTAGTGGGTGCGAGTCCAACTTACTTCATGTGCAGCGCCTCCACCTTATCAGGATCTGTGCTTCCGCAGGGAATGGTCATGGTGAGGAACTCCTTCTTGGTGCCATCCCTGTTGAGTAAGCTCACACTCACCAGTGGGGGTATCTTTAACAAGGCATTTTATTTGCAGTATGGGCAAGCTTATGAAGCCACAGGAGAACCCTCCCCGTCTACATTCACGCTATCTCTGTGCAGCATTCCATTAGGAGGTCCCTTCTCCTAATAGATCTGCTTCCACATTTACTCTCAAAGAGATTCCCAGCTTCTCGGCTGCTGTAAGCTCCTCTCCTGAGCTGCTTTGTCTCTCTCTTGAGCTGCTCTGTCTGTCAGCTCCTCTAACTCTGCTGTGTATGCTCACTGACTCAAGCTAGCAGGAAACGAACAACTGTTGCAAACCTTCACGTGCCTCTCACTGAACAGAGGCAGCACAACAACAGGAAACTGACTTCTAACTTTAGGCAGTGCTGTGTCTTATATCACACCCCCCAGAGAACACAACCTGCTCTGTACCACTAAGTGTGGGCACATGCATGTTGTCACTTCCTTTGGGACATATGACACCTCACCAGGGTTTGAGGGCAAACCTCCATTGATTGTTGCTGGCAATCCTGCATACTTACCAGGTTTACTGCCAGCATGAGAAAGAGTATGTACACCAATCTTACACTTGGCTACATTTATTTCTAGGAGCACTGTGGTTTCCTCTTATCACCCCTCTGCTAACCCTGTGGTTTACGTCACACTAAATCCGTTCGACGTCACACTAAATCACATGTCCACGTCACAACTAAATCAGTGTCGACTCACACTAAATCACATGTCCGACTCACACTAATCACTTCCGCGTCACACTAAATCACGTGTCCGACGTCACACTAAATCACGTGTCCGATTCACACTAAATCACGTGTCCCGACGTCAACACTAAATCACGTGTCCCGACGTCACACTAAATCCTGTTGCCTGACGTCACACTAAATCCTTGCTACTCACACTAATCATGTGTCTGACGTCACACTAAATCATGTGTCTGACGTCACACTAAATCATGTGGTCTGACTCACACTAATCATGTGTCACTCACACTAAATCAGTGTCGAACTTCACATGTCTACGTCACACTAAATCATGTGTCTGACGTCACACTAAATCATTTGTCTGACATCACACTAAATCATGTTCCCCAACGCTCCCCTACGGAGCTTTTTTCAAGGGAGCCGACATGCTTATGTTCCAGGGTGTAAATGAGGAGTACTTCAGTCCGCTCATCTGCCTTAGGCCTTGCCAGGTTGCTGCTGACCGGGCGGGCGCGCTCGCCTGGCCGCTATGCAACACATTGATGCAATTGTTTGGCCTGCCGCATGCGCGGCGCTTACCTGATTGGCGAGACCACCACATTTTATTTGGCTGCTCGCTGATGCGTCACGTGAGCGTTTCGCCCAATGAGGGCGAATCACTCCGTGACGGGAGGCCGCACCCCCAGACACGCCCCCTAAGCACGCAACTGGCTGGCCATAAACGCCCAGCGCCCGACGTCACGGCGCTCGAGCGCCAGCGAGCGCTCTCCCACCCTGGCCGCGGCCTTCGATTGTTAACTTAGTTTTACATCTGTGTTAAATGCGTGGAATATTTGTAAATCAGTATCGCTAAGCTGAGGAAGAGGAGATTGTTACATGTTCCCATGCATCTTATTCTATCTGTGTTTTTCCCTTGAGTTATTCACCAGCAGATCGTGTCTTGTTGCAATGTAGGGCCCTACTTGGAAGGTTCTAGATGCTGCAACAAAAGTTAATGGATAAGAAACAAATCGAGGGAAACTCTAGAAACATATAGCAGCCATAATCACTCTCACACCCAACCTGATTTTAAATTGTTTTCTGAGAAATGTATACCACTGGAGTGTAAATTTTGTTATATCACTTATTAAAAGTTATATTTTAATTAAATTCAACTTTATTTGAGGCATTCCTATGAACATATCTGTCATAGTGTTTATTACATAGAATACCGTGTGCACACAGCTAAACGGGCATCTTTTTGCCCTTTTTGATATTCACGCTTGTTATACTCTCGGAGGAGAACCAGTCTACGTTCTGCACTGAGATATGTTTGAGCGGTTACACTTGTAGTCTTGTACTGACACACTGCACACATCCTCTGAGTTAAGTGCTGACTTCCTGTAACGTGTAAGTGGCTCCGATCATGCAGATTGTCCCATTAATGTTTGCACTACTGTTTTCTGAATCACCTCACCTGCAGGTGGAGCTGCAGAATTCCAAGGATGTTCTAATATCTTCACTCGCAAAATATCAGTCATTAACATGCTTTTATATTTCAGAGCAGTCAACACACCTTGCAGGGCCACCTGGGGGAAGTGTCTACTGAGGGCTGTGCGGCTGCAGAGTTACTGATTTACAATCAATTAGGAATACCTGCCCCTCCCTTCCTGTCCGCTCACTGTTTACTCCACAGCCGCCAGGCTTTGATATCTAACTCTGCCGCAGCATTAGCCTGGCAGCCACTAAGACCAGATGAACAGAGCTTTACATTTTGCCCCTGCTCTTTGAATATCCACAGGCACGGTCTGCGGTCACTGCACCGCTTTAGGATTATTAGCCCATTGAATTTATAGGGCAATTGAACAATATTCTGTCTATTGCTGCTATTAAAACTGCAGTTCAGCTGTCGTTTTTAAAAAAATAAATTGCATTCGATATGTGTCATCAATCCAATCTGCACACTGATTAGCTAAATTGTAAAATCGATCCGTTCTCCTGTAATTGATCACTGTCAATTTCGGCTGGGGGTTCACTAAATGCATCTTGGGTCTCTTCTGCTGCACTGACAGATAAAGTTATGTGAGGAAGATCATGTGACCAGGCAGGCACTAGATACAATTGGTCACTGCTAGAGAGGGCAGGGCTCAAAAAGGTGATGCTGTTCAGAAGGGAAGGGGATGTGACTTTGTATATGGTGCTATAGGAACAAAAAAGCCTGTACATTCTAATACATTTTTTTAAATGCTACAAGTATTTTCTCACAGAACTGATTTTAAAAACAAAAAACACATGTAGGAATTGCGTGGACTGCAGCTTTAACAGTTCCAATATTGTTCAATTCTCGTGGTCAACACCACAGTGGACAAACCTCCGTGGTTATACGGCCCGTGGCGTTTTGAAAACATTTTGCCCCATATTTTTAATTTTGTTAGAAATAAAATAATGTAACCATATCGCCAATGCTATACACCACTTAGGGGTAACTTTACATGTTTTCTTCCATTACACGTCTACATAGTGTTTCATGTACTGACACTTAATTGTACCAATTTGATCTGAGTGCATGTAATCGGGTATTCTATACTCTCCCCGTCTTTGGGGAGAGGTACCTCTCTTTTGGCTTGTTTATGCAAATACAGATAACCCCCTTATAACGCTGTGCTTGGGGTCCAAAGAATTACATCGCATTATAACGCGATATCGCGTTAGAAATAATGTACAATTGTATTCACTGTACAATAAAGTTTTTAAGATACCAATAATCGTGTTGTAAACTAAAGTATTCATAAATACAAAAAGTGGGAGCCATGCTTGCATCCCGTTATTAGCGTATTCACGTTCGTAACGGATCGCGTTTTAAACAGGGTGAGCTGTATTTGTGCTTTCACTGAACACTGCATCGTATAGTAAATACAGGGGAAAGTGTTTTGCTATTTAAGATATGTAGGCGTTTGGATGATTTTGCTGTCAGATATTTGGTAATCTGCAAAGCGACAACAAACGTCTCCAGTTTTCTGCATATCAGGATGGTAAATAATCTTCCCAAAACAGGACAAGCTTGAAAAAAAGTTAACAAGAAAAAAAACCGGTTAGACTTCTTTATATAGTTATGTAAGGGTTATTCCCCACCCCCCCCCCATCGCAGATATGGTGTGGGTGCGGAGAACATACGGTGTACCAGGTGTGGTGCATATACCTGCAGGCTCACAGGAGGCTGAGCCCCGCTAGTGAGAGCCTGGGGTGAATCCTCTGGAAGGTTTTCTTGGTTTCAGCGCCTCCACCTATGTAGGATTCTATGGAATGTAGAATGACCCTACATAGGAACCCCCCAGAAACCACATACACCAGTATTATGGATAACAGGTTTACTGAATGAACAAAGGATAACTAGTACATCATACTCATACATCACAACATTATAACATCCCACACGGTGCCCACGCCCAACCCCTTTGTCCCGTGGTCAGCGCGGCCACTATGTGTTAAGAGAATGTTATGATTTGTTGGTGCACCTATAGAGTACCTGCCGAGTGCTCTCTGCACTCGGGCCTGCAAGGACTTCACAAAGGATCTGTGCTCTGGGATCCATCTGATCCGTCCGGTCAATCCTTGCTTGGGGTCCGTCAGGGGCGATCTCACACCCTGAAGATAGTCTTTCTCTCTGGGCACAGACTTGAGCCCAAGTCTCCTTTCAGGAAGCGCAGCGTCCGCTGTGTCCTATCTATCACTGGCACTAACGTGACAGGTCCCTAACCTAGGGCCTGTCCCTGTAGCACCACAAACTGGGGAGTGAGGACCTACCTGGGACTAAGGGTTAATGGCATATCCCGTCCCCCTAGCTCTTCCCGGTCCTAACTCTAACTACCTCGTACCTAGTACTTGCAGTACGTACTGCCACCTACTTAGCCTACATACAGCAAAACGGTGCTCACCACCACGTGCCTGCCTGCTGTCAGACCTCACAGCACTAACACAGCCGTGACTCTGACAAGACAGCACTCACACTAAGGGCAGAGTCCCTAACGGGGCCGTCCCTTATCAATTACCCACTAACCTGGTGGTGAGTTGGGCCTACCTGGAGAGGGGGGGACCTACGCGATGCAGGAACTTCCACTCGCTCCCTGCACCCTTCCTTCCCTTCTGCTCCGCTGCTCCAACTGATGAAGTGACAGGGTCCCTAAACCTGAGGGCTGTCCCTGGCAACACTCACCTACTGGGTGAGTCCAGGCTATCTCGGCCTTGGGGGTTGCTGGCCTAGTACAGGGAGTCACTGACTCCTGTACCTACCTCCTTCCCTTGGTTGCTCCTCGCTCTGACTAACAAAAACCCTGTCTGCACACAATTGTTTCAACTCTGCAATGAGAATCTGCCAGCTCTATTGGCTTCAATGCTGCCTGTGACCAGGGTGAAAGTGCAGTCCCCAGAGGCTGCTGGGAATGGTAGTCTGGCACAGCTCTTTCCTATGGGGAACGCGTGCACGATCTTTACGCGCATGGGTGAAGCTCGCGCCAAACAAGAGGGCGGTGCCGCTGGGAGAAGTCGCCGTCCCCTTCCTCCACTGCCACGGGTAAGGCAGGGGGCAAAGGAAGATCAGGGGAAACCGGGGGGTTATATATAATAGTTACAGTTATATAATAGCGTTAAACGTTCTGCTTTTTTATGGAGCAAGACAAAGTGGTCACTCTAAAGAATCCCAATAAAAAGATGGATCAGATGATTCCAATTGTTGACAATGTATGATTATGGTGCATACTACAGCAGTTACAATACTGAGAACTTATTCGGTATCTGGCAAAACTGTGATGTGTGTACCAAGTCTGGCGTTGAAACAACCTGTGGGTTTACTTGCTGGCCTCCTGTCCTCCCTGGAGACAGAGAGAGGATACTGAGGAAAAGTACAGGTGAGGGATCTGAGCAATGTGAGTGAGAGGAGGATTGTGAAACCACATTAGTGAGGAACTTGTGTTCATTGTGCATCATCATACTATGTACTGTATGCACCCAGAATTAAGAGCAGGAGAAATCAGGAGCAACCATCCAGTGCAAAACAGGCCAAACAACCTACCTCTACAGCTATCCACCACTAAGGTAATATTAATGTCAACCACATCATGCCGTAGGTCACCGTCACTTTGATAGTCTCTGTAGGAGTGCAGAGGGAGACATAGATTGGGGGAAATGACATTGGCATTTATTTAGGCCGTGTATTCCAAAACACAGCTTTATGGCAGCATTCAAAATAAACAAAAGCCCATCCCTTTGTAAGGGCTGCTGACTCACACTTCCCCGTCCCTATCTGCATGGCTGGGAGGACAGGCCTCTTGCCAACCACAGACCAAAAGTCCAAAGAGGTACCTGTTATCAGGGGCTCTTTCCCTCAGTCGGGTCGGGGTTGGTGTCGGTGGGGGGCACCCTTGACGGGTTCCCGGCCCTCTGCGTCCAGGAATAGAGGGGCTGGTTCCCTGGGATCCCTCTCTGACTCGACAGCACACACCTCCTTAGTGCTGGAGAGATTCCCTCTACATGAGTGATGAGACAGTGGAGACTGGCTAATTGTCTGAAGCTGCAAATTAACCAGCTCCTGCTGGACTCATCAGCCAGATACAGGTCTTCTATTTGGAGCCCTATTTAGTCCGGGTTAAAACCCTATCGCAGTCCTCTTTCATATCAGAACCTCAAGTTTATACTTCTGAAGGAGAATATGCAGCTGTACCTATTAACTACTAAGTTGCACCAATTGTGCTGTACCTAGGGTACAACAGTAGGGGAGAGATACACTGTCTCCTGTGTATATGAAGGTGAGAAGTTTCTATTTTGGGACAATTTATCCCCCTTTGTAGGTTGCTTCCACTTACTGCAGCATTATCTCGGTTATCATTGATAAATAAATATATTTATGAGCACATACACGTCTCAGACAGGACTCCAATCCTTACCGATAAGCACAGACCATACATTGCTTCCACTGCAGCCAGGGATTCTGGGTAATCACAGCACTCATATTATATTATATCATATTAGGGAGAAGGAGGCAGCTTCATTGAGTAAAGACACTGACTGGCACTGAGTTTGAAGCAGGGGAACCTGGTTCAATTCCCGGTTGTCATCTCCTTGTACCTCGGGCAGATCACTTTGTCTCCCTGTGCCTCAGGCACACAAAAACATAGATTGTAACTCCGGACCTGTGCCTGCAAAATGTCTCTGTAAAGCGCTGCGTAAAACTAGCAGCGCTATACAAGAACATGCTATTATTATTATATCACTTTGCTTCTAATTCACTTTAATGTGGATTCCCTTTAGCTTATGCCCTCGGTTTTTCACAGATTTTGCAGCAAACCCTGGGTTCAAAAATTGTGTGTTTTGTCACTTTCTAACTCACCAAACTTATTTGTGTGTTCCAATAATCAAGAATATTAACTGCATAGATAAATTAAACTTCGATCGTCAGTCCTGGTTAACATTCCGACCAGACACTCTCCCTCATAAGCACGGCAAGGCACCTTCAGGAAGAAGAAATAAGCAGGGCCCGGGTATACGGCGGGTTCCGTTCCAGAGCCCGCCGTTATAGTGAAAATCGCCGGAAAGCGGGATCCGGCAATTTTCACTTCTGCGCATGCGCAAACCGCATTTTTGCAGTTCTGCGCATGTGCAACTATGGTATGCGCGCAACCTGCGGTCTGCGCATGCGCGCCGGCGCACCCACCCTTCTACGCGCGCGATTTCACAACCAACATGGCGGCCCCTTCTCGGTGCAGCAGTATCAGCGGATCGCCGAGAAGCGAAGCGCTGAGAAGCGGGGCCCTGCTGCTGTAGTGTAAAGACTCCCTGGCTAGAGATTATACTTGTAGTTGCTGTATTCATGCTATTCGACTTCACATGGATTTACAGCTGCTTCCTGGTATTTGCTGATGTCACCTGTTGTGCTGCTCCCCATGGGGTGTCTGGAGACCATTTGAACTAAATGGGCACGAATGCATTGTTTCTAAGGGCGGACAAACAGATTATCTTTTCTAAATGGAAAGTCTGAGTGTGAGTGTCACGGGGAGACAGGTCTCCTAACACATTTAAATTTAAAAGATCAGTCATAAGGCAAAACAAGTGAAAAGTGAATATATCAACAGTGGCGCTCTAGTTAGCTTTGTGCAACAAAAATCAGTGCAATAGTGTGGAGACAACAATATGATATACAAACACATATGCTGATTGGCTGCTGTGACCCGTGGGGATTTCTCTCACAATCCCATGTGAAGTAGATGAAGTGTTGATCGTGGGAAGCGCAAAACATGTGGAAAATAGAAAAAATATCTAATGGTGTAGTATTGTTGTGATAACAGTGGAAATAGTCTTCTTCAAATCTCCGAATAAAATACTCACAAGTGTGAGATGAATACGTGCACGTTAGGGTATCTTTAGTTGTGATGATATGGATATAACTTCTGTTTGCCCACGGGTTCCTTATAAACTTAAAGGAAAACCGACATAGTGCAGACTGATGCAACATTTATGTGGAAAAGGTAAGATGTATTACACCTCACATTAAAAGAATTATACAGGCATTTAGATCTCACTACTGGATCTGGCTGCAGGACAGATTGATTCTCTGCTTCCCCTGTGCTCTGCTTCCGCTTACGGATGCGTTCGGCGATACCGAAAGTGACGTCAGTAAGGGTCCAGGTTTCCGGCCAGCTGTGAGATGCGTTTTGCTAGCGACACTCTATGCGTTTCACCATCCTTGGTTTCTCCAGGATTGTTCCGTATGGTCTGGACCGAAAATCCAACAGAAAATCCAGACCGGGACCCAGTCCTGAATCCCCTGGAACTGATTCTGGCAAAAATTTCCTGACCCGCGACCACTAGTTCGATTTTGGGAACTTGGCGTGAAAACGGGGCTTAGCCTCTGCAGGCATACTTTTTCAGGCTTCAAAATGAGGCGGCTCTGCATTTCGAACAGAGCAACTTTGAAAAAGCCCGCCGTAGCTTCATCAACTCCCTTTTGGTTCTGCTACTTCTCTCCTGGTCAGCACCATTAAATACACTCCGCTGGGCTATCCCAGAACGAGGGGAAGGAGCAGCCAATCAGAGAAGGGGAATCCCTCCCTGCCAGCCAATAGAAAGAGGGGCTCGAACCCTTGGCTGATATCAGGGGGGAGAAGGCGTGCCACAAGGCTTGAAAGCCGGGTGAGCGGGAACATATGATTTTAGCCAAGATGATCAGACTATATGGCTGCATCCCTACAGCTAACTCATTGCCCTCTGCTGGGCCGGCTTCCACCAGTCTGGCACTGACTAAAGGGTGTCCTTTGTAGCCCGGACCTTGCCATCACCTTGTAGTGCTCACCAAGCGGTTTCCCACTCTGGACAGCCTCCCTTTTGTACTACCCTATCAGACTTGCTGGCCCCTAACTGGTCGCCCAGGGCAAGTACACAGAGCCTTATAAATAAACGTATAAAACAGTGAAACACATACTTTAATACATGAGGGACCTTGGGGAGACTCTGGCTGTGCTGGATTATGGACTGGATTCGGGGCTCGAAACAGGAGTCTGGGGAACACAGGGCAGCCCCTGTGTAATTCTACTCGCATACCGGCAAATCCCGCCTGCACATCGAGTAAGAAGTAGCACTGCTGGTAGCCCCGTTCTGAACTCCTGCAAACAAAAGAATGGCCATTCTACCACAATATCCACCTAAAACTTACACACCGAAAGTTTCATGAGTCTGGGGTAGAGGGAACATGAAATAGTGAAAAATAGGATCAATTTATCTTCAACATGTATCTCTCTTTCCCGGCTTATCTGAGGTACCAGGGATCGTACTGGTCAGGGGTAGCCAGGGGGCTTAAACCTTATTAGATAGCCTGGTTACCCCCCCTCCGTCACAGTGGTCCTGCAAAAAAAGAATCCATAAAGATTTTAAAAAGACAAAAGTTAATATCCCCAATGGAAATGTATAAAAATCTCTTTGAAAGTGTAATTGTAAAGGAAGAAACCCATACTGTATACAAAATGCAGAGAATTAAACAAAAAGGATGGAACATACTTTAAAAAAAAAAGTTTTTATTAAAGCTATTCACTGTAGATGATTTGTAGACTGTATGAAAAAAGATGGTCAAATAAGTGGCAAACTGTCAATAAGGTATTTTAAAGTCTTAATTACATTTTTTTATATATTTATTTTCAATGAAAATGATATTGTTCATGGATGTGATGGGATTGTAATAATGTGTAACCAGCTTCAGGACCTCTGTTCCTGTGCAGAGCCATTAGGATTCACACCCTACATCCCAACTTGAAGAGGTTATTGGCTAAATGTGGGTTGTGTTCTACTGATCTGCATTGATTACTTTGAAGTCCATCCTCACTGGAGAGAATCCGAGTACAATATTGTGCTGTGAATATATAGGATCTTCATTTTATGTTCCAGACTGTTTTCATTCTGTTGGCATCCAATAGGAAGTCAAATCTAGTCCCAGACTACGCCCCAAAGCTTCTTTATCGTAACCAAGACATAAAACACATTGGTGTATCAGCATTCATTGATGTTCAATCTTTGGCAGAGGGTTGTTGTCCCTTTTTTGTTCATCAAACCTAATTGTGTATGTATAGATGAATATGTATCTGTAGAGATTCCCACTGATTTACATGCAGTCCCATAAGACATACACAAATTAGCCATACACATTTTGACCGAGACAGACGTACACATACTTTACTAGCAACGCAACGTGACCCACGTCATTTGACACCGGGTTGCATGGAGACCGTCACTGGAACCCAAGGTAAGTAAATTTACAGAAGCCTACCCGTCCCCCGGCATTTCATTTAAATGTCTTCGGAAACGTGGGGCCTCTGTAAATGCCCCACGCCCTCAGCCCCAGTTTTGCGCTCCCCTGCTCTACCCTTTCTGACACGCTGTAATTACCCTTATAATACACACAGTAATTTATACAGATGAACACTCACTAATACAGGACACTGATCCATATTGATGCTCACCAGCATCCTAACCCATCCTTTAATTATACGTATAGATTCTGATTCTTATTCTGTGAAGGCGAGGTTGAAGTCGGTGGTGCTTATTGGGGCTAAATGGATAGGGGTGTTTCTGCAAAGTCTAATTGAAAACTGGGGTAGAAAACCAGAACAGTTCCCTACGTAGAGGCAAGGATACCCAAATCAAATAATGAGTTTTCCGAATAAAGATAGATCCTATGCTAAATCGACTGTTTTATACCACGCTTGCAAAGTTTCCAGGAGTTTCAATAACCAGGCCTTGTTTATTGTGTCTCCCTTGAAGGGGAGGGAAGTAGCACCAGCAGTATGGAATTACCTATTTGCCACTTTAGAGAGTGACCCTGAATATAAGGCAACCCCCTAATTTCAGTAGTAGCTTAAAGTAAAAAAGCATAACACACCACACACACTTTTGTCTGTCACTCTCTGCTCTCGGTTTGTGCTTCCTGCCACAAGACAACATGGCTGCTTTAGCGTTCAGGCCCCAAGGCGGAGCTTCCTCCGTTTAATCAACCAAATATTCCCTACATCATATCCATATGTGATTGGCCCGCAACGATTATAAGGTATGTTAACTTTTCAACAGAACTTTTTGAAAAACAAGTTCACCTTATATCGGCAAAACCGGTCAGTGTTATTTTGAGGAGGGTTGTGTGGCATTCTTCCCCTTGAAAAGTTGAAAAAGGACATTGAAATACAGATTTAAACTGCAGATATTTGCTCCTGTTTAACTATTACAACGGGCTGGGGTGGTGCCAAAATGGGGACTATCGCGCCCAAACTCTCGTTGTTCAATGGGTAGTTTCTTGTGCGATTCTGCCCCGATTGGCACTATGGAGATTATTAATAACCCTTAGGGGAACAGAATGTTCATGTTTTCCTTTAAAAGACAACTTCTGATAAAGTTGTGGACGGGGGTTAAAGAATGTTCCGGCTATAATATAGATTAGATATAGGGAGCGACAAACGTATAAGAGATCGGTTTACAAACATGGGAAGCATCTTGTATAACCGTGTTCCCATTAAATACAAACGAAAACATTTATGGGAACAGGAAGGTAGGGAAGCAGCTCACAACGTGGTTCCTATATTGTTTGTTTCTACATTAATAACACAACAATGAATGCACCAAAATGACACATGATCCTGGTTGGATTGAATATGGAATACAAGGGGTCGGATGATGCGTTCAGCAACTACGGATTAGACCTTACATTGTCCGGGGGTTTCCCACGGTCCAGATTTCAGTTCTGTTTCTCTGTATATTGTTAGTTTTATGTTTGTATTATACTCTACATGTATTATCATCACAAGTAATCGCACACTTATCTGTAACTCTGGCTTAATCAAGCGTATATAAATAAACAGTATCGCCCTATTCTGTAACTCTCCGGCTTCATTAAAGCTGTATATAATCACCAGTATCGCAACTTATCTGTAACTACCGGCTTTAAATCAAAGCTGTATATATATCATATCACAGATCGCACAGTATCGACTTATCGGAACCTCCCCCGGCTTAACTTAAAGACTTGTCATATAATCAAATGTATCGTCACCTTACTCGTAACTCCGGCTAAATAATAAAGACTGTATCATAATCACAGTATCGCGCACCTTTATCCTGTACTCCGGCTTAATAAAAGCTGTATATAATCAACGTATCTCGACATCACGACTTATCTGTACTCCGGCTTTATAGCTGCATATAATCCGTTTTCGCCGCACCTTAATCTGTAAACGTCCGGCTTATAAAGGGCATCATAATCACAGTTTATCGAACCTTATCTGTAACTCCGGCTTATAAAGCTGTCATAATACTACCGTTATCGCACACTCTGTTCTGTCTACTCCGGCTTATAGAGCTTAATACACAGTCTCTAACACTTATCTGTAACTCCGCTAAAAAGCTGCATATAATCACGCAGTTCGCACCTTATCTGTATACTCCGGCTAATAAAAGCGTAATATAATCACGTACTCGCACATTATCTGTAACTCCGGCTTAATAAGTGCATATAATCACGTATCGCACCATATGCTGTAACTCCGGCTTAATTAATAAAGCGGCATTATAATGTCAGCGAGTTATCGCACCATCTGTACTCCCGGCTTAATAAAGCTGCATCTAATAAATCACAGTACGCACCTGTTATGTTAACACTCCGGCTTATAAAGTCTGTATTATACATCACAGTTATCGCACCTTATTCTGTAACTCGGTCTTAATAAAGCTGTAGTATAAGCACAGTACGCCCCTTATCTGTAACTCCGGCTTAATAAGGCTGTATATAATCACAGTTATTCGCACCTTTCTGTAACTCCCGGCTTAATACAGCTATGAATCTCCACAGTTATGCGCACCATGAACTGTTCACTCCGGCTCATAAAGCTGCATATAATCACAGTATCGCACTTATTCTGTACCTCCGGTTTTAATAAAGCTGTATATAATCACAGTATGCGAACGCTGCTGTAAACTCGGCTTTATATATAAACGTATAAATCACTAGTATCGCCCATATCTGTAAACTCCGGCTTAATAAAGCCTGTATAAATACTTCACAGATGAGTACGGCACCTTATCTTGGAACCTCCGGCTTAATAAAGCCTGTATATAATAAACAGAATCCGCACTTATCGTGACCGGCTATAATAAGCGTATATAACACAGTATCGGCACCTTATCGTAACCCGGCTTAAATTAAAGCTCATATAATCACAGTATCAAGCCTTATTCTGTAACGCGGACTTAATAAAAGGCTGCCTATAATCACACTTATCCGCTTACGTATCCTTATTGTAACTAAGCCTGCATTCTAAGGCAGGATTTCCGAGTTAGGAAGGGGGGGGGGCTTTGTTTACTTCATTTTTTTTATTTAATTTTTACACAGTATCGCCACCTATCTGTAACTTCGGCTTAATAAGCTGCCTCTAATCAAAGCAGTATCGCACCTTCGCTGGTACTCCTTATAAGCTCGCAAGAAGTAATGCAACCTTGTTTAATTCCAAACTTGCATATATCACAGTTATCGACTTTCTGTAAACTCGGCTATAATAAACGCACAGCCATTAATCAACCAGCAGTATCCCGCGCAACCTGTAGCGTAATTCGGTAATAAAAGCTGCCATATAATACAGTATCGCACCTTACTGTAACTTCGGCTTATAACTGATATAATACCACAGTATCGCACCTTTCTCTGTAACTCCGGCTTAATAAAGCTGCCCTTATCAAGTTAACTTGCTACCGGCTTACGTGCATTACGTATCGCACCTTATCTGTAACTCCGGCTTGTACACTAAAACTTGTATATAATACACAGTACACGCCACTCTCTCATCTGCGTAATCTCCGCATTAATAAGCCTGTATATATCACAGTATACGCACCTTCATCGTAAACCCGGCCTTTATAAGCTGCATAACATCACAGTATCGCCACCTTTCTGTAATCTCCGGTTTAATAAAGCTGCATATCAATCCAGTATCGCACAGTATCTGTAAACTCCGGCTTAATAAGCTGCATATAATCACAGTACGCACCTATCTGTAACTACCTTAATAAAGATGCATATAATCACAGTATCGCACCTTATCTTAACTCCGGCTTAATAAAAGCTGTATAATCACGTCTCGCACCTTCTCTGTAACTCCGGCTTAAGAAAGTTACGATTTCAACTGTTGTGTTCAGATCCCTTCAATTCAGGGATGTTCCGTTTTTACTTCACTATTGATGGCGCCGGAATGTGGGAATATTTGGATTTTCAGACCTAAATAGGTCCGATATATACTATACATTTAGCGAGTGCTGATGCAGGGCCTTTTTGCCCTTGTTGGGACTTTGTCCTATATGTATTTTTCCCCAGTGCACCCTTTAAAATAACAATGTTCATCTTCTAATACTAATAGAGAGCTTGTGTTTGGTAATTGTTACTCATGGTTGTAATAAGCTTTTCCTGGCAAATCCGATGTCCTTATTTGACTTTGTCCATATACAGTAAGTGGTTTATTCCTTTGTTTTCTGTATATCTCCTTTAAGTGTTTGGGGAATGAAGCGGTGTTTGTAGGTGTTAGTGGTTCTCTTGCTTGACATTAAAAAAAAAAAGTAAGTGTTACTCTGTATGCCAAAGTAACCGATCAAGTGGG
>WSYH01014074.1:0-16127 GCA_036426205.1 Ascaphus truei
CTGATTTCCTCCAATACAATTTAATTCTTCAATCATTAAAGGTTTTTACTGTTTCAATACAAAGTAAGCATGAATGATAAATAATCTTGACCTGGCGTAATAAACAAAGTATTTTAGAATAAAAATGTAAACAAGCGTAAAAAATCTATCCGTTAAGTCTTGCTATAATTGTGTAAAAAATAAAAATCTGGATATTGGAGACTATTAAATAATAACTGAATATTACTACCACTATTTCTAGTACTGTTATAGGAAATAAAACTTTATTTTCCCAATATGTACTTTTAAAGAAAAAATAATAATACTTGTACATACTATATATCACACCCATAAATCTGTATAATTTAGAACCAATAAAACTTCTTCTAGCAAACTTTGTTGTACTCCTAGAGATGTAATTCCCCCTCGTACTTTTTTGAGTATTGATTATTTCTTTCAATAGTCCCAGTAGTAATAAATATAATAAAAATAGTCATTTTGTTCTTTTTCCTAAAAAATGAAAAAATATTCAGTCCCATCGGTGATGACTCTTGTTGATTTTCCTCATTCTTCTTGATTCCGATTATCCAATCGTATTCTTTATTCATCACACAATTACATATGACCTGTAAAAATATAGCAGTATCATTATATTGGTAAATATATTTAACCTTAGTCCATCTGGACCATACACTTACAGTACTGTCTACATGTTACATACATAAATCACAAACATAACCTTTAATTGTAATGTTAATTATATCATTAGACCCTTCTCAATTTGTTTACCAAAGAACTTTTTCATTAAAAAAATGATCATAATTGTCATCTACTTCACTTCCCCCCCTTTTAAAATTTTGGAAATATAGAAGACCTATTTTAATTCCTAAATTTTAAATCTAATTATACCAACTGATTATGGATGATACTTTAAATCTTTATTTAATCCCTAAAATTTCACATGTAAACTTTCATCAGTAAACCTGTGAAATGAGAACCCCTATCTGACTCAAGAATGCGTGGAAAACCCCATCTGGAAAAAACATGATTCCAAAAAACTCGTGCTGTAGTAATTGCATCATTTTGCTTGACCAGAATGCTCTCAACCCATTTTGAAAAGACAGCTCCTGTAATCCAAGCATTTTTTAACCCATTCTTCCCTGAGTGTAAGGAACCATTGTGATCAATTTGCAATGTGGACCCTGGGCCATTTGCTGGTGCAATACATTGGAAAGGTGGTTTTTGTCTTTTGAGCCTAGGATGTCCTTTTAAACTTTCCAAAAGTGTCTCTTGTCCTACGTGACCCAAACTTTCATGATTTATGGCCTTTTCTTTATGGACACGAGAAGGCTTTAAATCAACCCGGGAAATAGCAATGGACGTATCCTTTGCCTGTTTCTCTGTAAAGGAAAGGAGCTGCATATCTTTGTGTCTGGCTGTCGCTGTGGCACTAGTCTCTGTAAGCACTACATTCTGTTCTGTTAAAACCTCTTCCTTAGCCAAGGAATCAACTATTGCATTTCCTTCAGTGAGAAAATCCTGTCCTGTTTTTTGTGTTATTTGGAAATCTTTCTTAAGTGTTGGCTTGACACAAAAATTATCACTGATTTCAGGTAATTGAAACTCACTGGTGACCATTTCAATTGGACAAACACTTCTCTCGTTACCATATTCAGAAGGATTAATTAACACAGGCTTTCTTCCTTTAGAATTTTTCCAAATTGCCTTATTGCCTAAATCCACAATATTACAAAGAGGTGTTCCTGGCAACATTGGTAACTTTTCTTTTGTTACACTTAACTGTGCCTTGGTATCTATTAAAAACTCTGTATCAAACCCCCCTAAGGTTCCTTCTTTATCCAAAGTTACTGGAGTTAATACTTCAAGAGGACGTGGTATCCGATAGTCTAGTCAGGATGAATTAACTCTTTCGTCTATGTGAGTTATGTTACAAACCAGTTTGTGTGTGAGATCATTAGTGTCTGTGTGCTGAACAAATACATTCTCTTTCCGCAAACTTTTTTGTAGATCTAAGAATTTGTCACAGTTTCTTCTATAATGCCCTATTTCTCCGCAATGAAAACATTTTAAACTTTGCAGCCGCAAAGGCTTGTCTGTTCTGCAGTTGTCACTCCTGTCACTCTGACTGTTCCAAGAGCTGTTACTTTTTTGAGTGGCATGAAAGGCATTTCTATCATTAACAACTTCTGAGATTTTAAATCTGGGATTATTCTGCAAAAGCTGACGTCTAATATTATCAATAAAAAGAGCAGCAACTTCTAATGATTCTTTCTCAGAAGCAATTGCTAATGTTACTGGATCTAAAAATGTAAATTTTTTTACAAATGCTCTAATCATTTTCTCTTCAGAATCTTGATCAGAAAACAGTAATTTGTATGCAGTCTGGAATTTTAACATAAACTCAAAAGTATCCTCTGTAATTTTGGGTTTAAGATCTTCCAAAATATCAACGGTAATGGCATGTCCGGTGGAAATGTAAATTAATTGATTAAGCCTGTCTATGCAAGACCCTTGTATAAAATCGCCATTCTCATCCTCTTGAGGCATGCTGACAGGCATTTTTAACCTTCGACTCATGTGAGTTGGTAACCACAGTTTGTAAATCTTATTTCTTTGTTCCTCAGTCAAATTAAATCGATCTGTATAAGATTCAAAAATGTCTGCATTATGAAATGCATCCAGGTGATTTTTATAATCAGGTATATCTTTTAATACCTTCATTAAATGATCATGAATTTTTAAATTCAGTGTGGCTGCTTTGTCATGGAACTTTTTCCTTGTCAGTTCTGTGCTGCTTATGTCAGTCACATCTACTTCTGCACTAGAACTAGGAATAAAAGACGCCCCTTGAGTATCTTTTTTCTTTTTGTCTTTACCAGCAGCGCATGCAAATTTGATATTGGATGTTTCAATTTGTTTTTCTAACTCATGTATGCGTTTATGTAAAATGTTACAATTTGAACATTGATCAGTTTTTACAACTTCAATTTTATGCGAATTCTCATCATTGAAAACCATCAAATTAAACACTTTGATCATTTTCATGACATTTCTTAATTTTTTCTTATCTTTATGCATAGTTAGTATTTTCTTATCTATTCTCTCATTTTCTATTTGCACCTGATTCCACAGAGAATTCCATAATTCAGTGTCAGTAGATGTATGAGGTAACACATTTAACATCATATTACTGTCATTTGCATATGAATTAATAAATTCCATTACTTACGTTTTGTTAAGTATTTTCTTTCACCGAAAACTTGTGCTGCAAAAACTCGAATTGCTCCCCCACAAACGTCGCAACGTTTCTTTGAAGAAATTCCACGCTATTCCATTCAGCGCATACAAATGCTCCAGACAATGCTCCCTGCACGTCCCGCAAATGTACCTTCTTCCTTGGGAAACTTGACCAGACAAAGGCAACCCCCGAACAGTCCGTCTCCCTCTAGGAGATTCGTGAAACGTGGTTCTCTGTCTCTGATCTGTTAATCAACTGTAGTCAAATCTACCAAAAACTTGACACTTCTTTTTTCTTCGGTTCGTTTCAATTTTTTCTCAAATCTTGGATCCAGGATGTATCGACCACACCCCCTCTAATCCAAATGTGACGAAAAAACTGAATGAAGGCTGGCTCGCCAATGTTAAATGTCCTTAAATTCGCTTTTTCTGTAGATTCACATCAGTATGTAACAATAACTGAATATACAATCAGATAATATATAGATATGAAGGAAAGTCCAGACTATTATACTGTATACTTTAACATTCTGCCTTTGATAACAGATTCATTCATTACAATATAATTATTGCTAAATTGGATTTCTTACAGCCCCCCTAAATTAGATTGTAATAGGATCACTATAAATCTTTCAAACAACCATACACATCACATTCAAAAATTATCAAACAGAATGTCAAAATACAGCACATCTCTGAATTACTCTGCCTTCACAATACATATTGCCAATCGCTGAAAAACAATACATCATGTTATAACAACGTACAATGATGAAGACAAATGAGATATTTCCCAATACTGATACATTATAACAGATTTCTTTAAAAACTTTCCCCATTAAGCCTGTAATTACCCATCATGTTCTGTCTCTTTTAGTTTACCTTCTTCATGTTGAAAAACAATTTCTGCTTTTAATTGTTTTTGTAACATCTGAAGTAAACCTTCATCTTTTTAAAATTCTTCAGTCCATTTCTCCCAAGAGAACTCAAACTCTTTTATTTTAGATATATTAAATTGTAATGGAACCATATTTACATCTCTCAAGAATGTGTAAATATATTCCTACTGATTTCCTCCAATACAATTTAATTCTTCAATCATTAAAGGTTTTTACTGTTTCAATACAAAGTAAGCATGAATGATAAATAATCTTGACTGACGTAATAAACAAAGTATTTTAGAATAAAAATGTAAACAAGCGTAAAAAATCTATCCGTTAAATCTTGCTATAATTGTGTAAAAAATAGAAATCTGGATATTGGAGACTATAAAATAATAACTGAATATTATTACTACCACTATTTCTAGTACTGTTATAGGAAATAAAATTCTTTCTTTTCCCAATATGGACTTTTAAAGAAAAAATAATAATACTTGTACATACTGTACATCGCACCCATAAATCTGTATAATTTTGAACCAATAACAATTCTTCTAGCAAACTTTGTTGTACTCCTAGAGATGTAATTCCCCGTTGTACTTTTTCAGTATTGATTATTTCTTTCAATAGTCCCAGTAGTAATAAATATAATAAAAATAGTTATTTTGTTTTTTCCTAAAAAATGAAAAAATATTCAGTCCCATCGGTGATGACTCTTGTTGATTTTCCTCATTCTTCTTGACTCCGATCATCCAATCGTATTCTTTATTCATCACACAATTACATATGACCTGTAAAAATATAGCAGTATCATTATATTGGTAAATATATTTAACCTTAGTCCATCTGGACCATACACTTACAATCGACATATTACGTACATAAATCACAAACATAACCTTTATCATAATGTTAATTATAATGTTAATTATATCATTAGATCCTTCTCAATTTGTTTACCAAAGACCTTTTTTTTCCCCTAAAAAAATGATCATAATTGTCAACTACTTCCCCCCCTTTTAAAATTTTGGAAATACAGAAGACCTATTTGAATTCCTAAATTTTAAATCCAATTCTACCAACTGATTATGGATGATACTTTAAATCTTTATTTAATCCCTAAAATTTCACATGTAAACTTTCATCACTAAACCTGTGAAATGAGAACCCCTATCTGACTCAAGAATGCGTGGAAAACCCCATCTGGAAAAAACATGATTCCAAAAAACTCGTGCTGTAGTAATTGCATCATTTTGCTTGACCAGAATGCTCTCAACCCATTTTGAAAATACAGCTCTCGTAATCCAAGCATATTTTAACCCATTCTTCCCTGAGGGTAAGGAACCATTGTGATCAATTTGCAATGTGGACCCTGGGCCATCTGCTGGTGCAATACATTGGAAAGGTGGTTTTTGTCTTTTGAGCCTAGGATTTCCTTTTAAACTTTCCAAAAGTGTCTCTTGTCCTACGTGACCCAAACTTTCATGATTTATGGCCTTTTCTTTATGGACACGAGAAGGCTTTAAATCAACCCGGGAAATAGCAATGGACGTATCCTTTGCCTGTTTCTCTGTAAAGGAAAGGAGCTGCATATCTTTGTGTCTGACTATCGCTGTGGCACTAGTCTCTGTAAGCACTACATTCTGTTCTGTTAAAACCTCTTCCTTAGCCAAGGAATCAACTATTGCATTTCCTTCAGTGAGAAAATCCAGTCCTGTTTTTTGTGTTATTTGGAAATCTTTCTTAAGTGTTGGAATGATATCTGCAACTGAACCCATTGCTTCTTCTGGCAATCTGTACTGACATTGAGATGGAACATCCTGTCCCTTCATATTAAAAATCTCATCTTTAAATCTGCCACAATCATTTTTTTCCTGTGCCCACAATTTTGGAAAAATTTGCACAATCTGCTTGAGACAAAAATTATCACTGATTTCACGTAATTGAAACTCACTAGTGACCATTTCAATTGGACAAACACTTCTCTCGTTACCATATTCAGAAGTATTAATTAACACAGGCTTTCTGCCTTCTGAATCTTTCCAAATTGCCTTATTGCCTAAATCCACAATATTACAAAGAGGTGTTCTTGGCAACATTGGTAACTTTTCTTTTGTTACACTTAACTGTGCCTTGGTATCTATTAAAAACTCTGTATCAAACCCCCCTAAGGTTCCTTCTTTATCCAAAGTTACTGGAGTTAATACTTCAAGAGGACGTGGTTTCAGATAGTCTAGTCAAGATGAATTAACTGTTTCGTCTATGTGAGTTATGTTACAAACCTGTTTGTGTGTGAGATCATTAGTGTCTGTGTGCTGAGCAAATACATTCTCTTTCCGCAAACTTTTTTGTAGATCTAAGAATTTGTCACAGTTTCTTCTATAATGCCCTATTTCTCCGCAATGAAAACATTTAAAACTTTGCAGCCACAAAGGCTTGTCTATTCTGCAGTGGTCATTCCTGTCATTCTGACTGTTCCAAGAGCTTTTACTTTTTTGAGTGGCATGAAAGGCATTTCTATCATTAACAACTTCTGAGATTTTAAGTCTGGGATTATTCTGCAAAAGCTGACGTCTAATATTATCAATAAAAAGAGCAGCAACTTCTAATGATTCTTTCTCAGAAGCAATTGCTAATGTTACTGGATCTAAAAATGTAATTTTTTTTACAAATGCTCTAATCATTTTCTCTTCAGAATCTTGATCAGAAAACAGTAATTTGTATGCAGTCTGGAATTTTAACATAAACTCAAAAGTATCCTCTGTAATTTTGGGTTTAAGATCTTCCAAAATATCAACGGTAATGGCATGTCCGGTGGAAATGTAAATTAATTGGCTAAGCCTGTCAATGCAGGACCCTTGTATAAAATCACCGTTATCATCCACTTGAGGCATGCTGACAGGCATTTTTAACCTTCGACTCATGTGAGTTGGTAACCACAGTTTGTAAATCTTATTTCTTTGTTCCTCAGTCAAATTAAATCGATCTGTATAAGATTCAAAAATGTCTGCATTATGAAATGCATCCAGGTGATTTTTATAATCAGGTATATCTTTTAATACCTTCATGAAATGATCGTGAATCTTTAAATTCAGTGTGGCTGCTTTGTCATGGAACTTTTTCCTTGTCAGTTCTGTGCTGCTAATGTCAGTCATATCTACGTCTGCACTAGAACTAGGAATAAAAGACGCCCCTTGAGTATCTTTTTTCTTTTTGTCTTTACCAGCAGCGCATGCAAATTTGATATTGGATGTTTCAATTTGTTTTTCTAACTCATGTATGCGTTTATGTAAAATGTTACAATTTGAACATTGATCAGTTTTTACAACTTCAATTTTATGCGAATTCTCATCATTGAAAACCATCAAATTAAACACTTTGATCATTTTCATGACATTTCTTAATTTTTTCTTATCTTTATGCATAGTTAGTATTTTCTTATCTATTCTCTCATTTTCTATTTGCACCTGATTCCACAGAGAATTCCATAATTCAGTGTCAGTAGATGTATGAGGTAATACATTTAACATCATATTACTGTCATTTGCATATGAATTAATAAATTCCATTACTTACGTTTTGTTAAGTATTTTCTTTCACCGAAAACTTGTGCTCCAAGACTCGAATTGTTCCCCCACAAACGTCGCAACATTTCTTTGAAGAAATTCCACGCTATTCCATTCAGCGCATACAAATGCACCAGACAATGCTCCCTGCACGTCCCGCAAATGTACCTTCTTCCTTGGGAAACTTAACCAGACAAAGGCAACCCCCGAACAGTCCGTCTCCCTCTAGGAGATTCGTGAAACGTGGTTCTCTGTCTCTGATCTGTTAATCAACTGTAGTCAAATCTACCAAAAACTTGACACTTCTTTTTTTCCTTTTGTTCGTTTCAATTTTTTCTCAAATCTTGGATCCAGGATGTATCGACCACACCCCCTCTAATCCAAATGTGACGAAAAAACTGAATGAAGGCTGGCTCGCCAATGTTAAATGTCCTTAAATTCGCTTTTTCTGTAGATTTACATCAGTATAACAGAATTCAGCATTCTTGTTGTTTGCACACAAAAACAAAAACGTTTATTTTGAAAATAATTACTTACATACAAAAATAGTAAGAATGACGATGATGTTTCAAATAGATTGATATTCTTAAGAATAGTTGCACATAGTAACCTTCTTTCTCCTCTTCATGATATCATCACTCTGGCCTGGTCTTTCTTCATCTGGCCTATCTTCTCTCCATCCTTCCTTCCTAAACTCACTAAGCTCACTGCTGTATTTATCCATAAAGACCCACCCAGTCAGCCATTTTAACCTTTAAGATGTTATATCCCAACATGGTATTCACCTACATTACTGATGTCATATGAACTACTTCTGAACATATAAGTAGTTCAAACTTACTGAATTGAAAAGTCATATGGCAGCATTTTCCAGTTAGGACTTGCAGCTGTTCAAACAACTTGAGGGCCACGCATTGACCTTTGGGTCAATTCTGTCTGTCAGATAGATATCGACCTTTCACTTAGAATACTGCACATGTAACAATAACTGAATATACAATCAGATAATATATATGTAGCGGTCATGTAAAATACCTACAGTCATCTCTCCTGTTGGCAGTAAGGCCTGGTAAGTGTGGGCATGCCAGCAGTAATTATGGAGGTTTCCCCTCACACCCTGGTGGGGTGCCCTGTGTATGGCTGGGACTGGTCACATGCTCTGACTCCATGGTTAGTGATGTCAGAGGTGTGTCAGCCTCAGAAGCTTACATAAGGCACAGCACTGTGTCTAAAAGTTAGTTGCTAGAAGGTTGCTAGAAGGTTCTGCTGAGAGGAGGAAGAGTTCAGCTCTTGTCAGAGCTGAGGCAGGAGTTCAAGTTCTATTAGAGTGTCAGTTATGTTATAGTAACTCCATGGGAGGCTGTGTCCAGGGACCTGGCACAGGATAGTGATTCCTGAGGGAATAAGTGAATCCCTGATCTAGGTGATATACCTATCTAAAGGGAGCACGGACGAGATGATCGGCTGAATATACCCATTGTGGAGGGCAGCTATGCCCACCGTGACAATAAAGATGGAGCTGATCAGAGAAACCCCTGTGTGTGAGAGTCCAATGATTACACAGGAGGTTGCACCACCGAGGAGTTCCTCGTCAGGATCATCCCCATGCGGACGCAGGGACCCTGGTGAGGTGGAGGCGCTGCACTGGAACTAGGTGAGACTCAGCACACTACCTCAGCTGCCTGTCTGACGGGTCCTCCCCACACACCATCATGCGGGAGACTCAGGAGTCCTGTAGCCAACAGGTGCACCATCAGGCATATTCACACTGTAATGGGGTCCGGTTAGACCACAGGGGCCAATGTGAGATTGGGTGGGTCAGGCCGGGCCAGAAATACCGTTACCTTTGGAGGCGAAGCTGGAGCTCAGATCCGTCAAGCAGGACAGGCTCTAGTAGGCACACTGGGAAAACAGGGAGGTGTCTGGCTGCCACTTTGTGCTGCGTAGGGACGGACTAGGGGTGGGTCAGAGGGGCTGACGGGATATGTGTCATTCGGCAGGGACAACCTAGGGGCTGAAGGAGTGAGGGGGTTGGAGCCGGGTATAGATGACACGAGTCACCTTGAGGCAGTGCTAGTTGGTAGGATTGCCAGAGGGCGAAGCATGTTAATGGGTCAGGAGTCCTGGAGGGTCTGACGCTAGGCTGACCAAGACAGGTAGACGCCGCCCAAGTACTGCAATGCAGAGCCAGACTAGGCCCATTCAAGACACTCAACGTAGGGAGATACGACTTGGGAGGAAGGAGACAAGCAGACATGAGAGAGTGAGGGCTAGCCGATGGTAGTGCAAAACACTGGGTCACACCTAGATAAGGGTACACATGTGGTGGTGGCATCTGAAGTGATCTATTGTATCCGGTGTGGTGGCTGCCCGCGCAGAGTGGAGCCCAATGTACGACAACTGTTACGAAGAGATTGGAGGATCCGCGTGCGTGCGGGGAACATTGAAAAATGGCGGACAGAGGCTGATGGGGAGGGCACCCGTGGCGTGCAACCACTGGAAGAGCAGATTGTCGCCGAGTGTGTCATTGACAGCTGCTCTGGAGCGAGCGAGGCGTATGGCTGCCCATTTATTCCTGTATGGGACAGCGAGGGGCAACCTTGAGGTGTGAAGGAAATTGTTATATAATTGGGGGAGAACCCCGTGGAGGGAGCGCAAACAGATGGACTTTTGGGCTCAAAGTCAACCAAAATGGCGGTTCCGCTTGCTAGGGGAAACCGAATGGGACAGTACAGAAAATGTGGCTGGTGCAGGACTTGCAAAAAGGTGGCGGGAATGGCGCGAACAGCAGAGCCCGCCCCTGAAGGGGGGCATGGCGCGAAAGCTATGGCTGCGCGGGATGGACGTGATAATCAGCCCTGTGCTGAGTCAACGTTGAGTTTATGGGACCCTCCCTGATTCTACCAGGGGGAGTGACTTTCAAACTATGGCCTGTGGGGATGCACCCACTGGGCCCAAGGACTGATATTCAGACGGCGCCACTACAGAAAGTAGTTCCGGCCGTGGAAGAGCCGTGCAAAAAGGAATGGTTATCTGCACGAAGGGCGGTGCCAGGAAGAGGCAGGGAACTAGCCGCGGGGAAAAGACCCCCACCTGTGGGGAATTTATGACGCGAAAACGCTAAACCGGCCTTCTTTCGACCTACACAGGACGAAAGGAGAGAGGTGCGGCTCTTAAATAAGGGGCAGATTATTCCCATGTGGGACCCGACACCATATATTGCAACCCCTGGGGCGGGGTTCCAGCATTGTCAAAGAAGGGAGGAGCACGAAGAGCAGGGAGGGCGGATCCCGGTATTCCATCAGTCAGGTGCGAGGAACACGGAGAAGGAGAGACTGTACAGGAAGGGCTCTCTGTAAGACGTAAATGGCCTGACTTTCCTCCACTGGTTGGGCACAAATGGTCTATACAACAGCCCTATCATCAGTGCCCGGCGGTTGGTGCTGAGTAGGTGATCGGGTGCGCAATACGAGAATGTTGGTTGGCGCTGATTTGGCTGTCCTAATGTGCGGGGCTGCGGGGGAAGGGCACGGTGGGCGGGGTGCACAAGGGGCGGCGACGTTTGGCTCTCATTGGGGGAATTATGGACCGGGGGCTATGCCAATTCCTTCATATACAGTCCTTGCATGAACCAACCCGGGGAGTAGTCGACAAGGCTGCGCAAGCGAGATGTGGGACACCGGTGCTTGCGTATGGCTCAAACCCGCACGCGAGTTCACGGACAACATAAGGGGGCCTGGAGGCCCGGTCACGTCGGCGCGGGTCACTGGCGATTGAGGGCGTGCTGAATAAACCCGGTTAGGGGAAAAGGGGGGGTGAATGTCACCCGCCGGAGGACCCCTAAGTGCCGGGCTGAGGGGATGTTATCTCAGACGAGGACCTCCGTGAAGTGTCCGGTTAGTAATGACGGCAGCTGAAAAGGCATACGGGAGAACGAAACCCAGTGGCGACGTGACGTGACAGGACGTCCCCCGTCATGAATCGGCGATCCCATTCCGACCCGACGGACTTCAAACGTCCCGCAGGCAAGGAGAACATGCGGAGGAGGGAGAGAGATGCCTAACCCTGCGAGGACATAGTTAAGCAATAGCAGCCCTATTACGTACTTGGTTGCGCAGACGGCGAAGCAGATATTAGCTGGAAGGGGCGAGCCGGCCCAACGCGCAACGATGGAGAAGAACAGGCATCCTTCCGGTGGCGACGGCGGAAGCAATAACGGCTGGAGTCATAGAGGAAAGAGTTGATCCCCGCCATGGGTTGGTAAAAGCGAGATCGCTTTGGGGATGGCGCGTTCAACGGTTCCGGGGGCGGCGTCAATATCCTATATTTGGCTAGGCGAGGTCGGAACCAAGGGAAGACAAAGCAGCGCTACGCTTCGTGGCGGATCCGGCCAGTTGGGAAGGACCCCCGATCACTACAAGGCCCAGAAAATTGGAGCGACGATCTCAGGAACCTGCGGAGGGTGAGGAAATCATCCTTGGAACAGTCTAGGACAGCAGGAGCGCGGTCCGTAACCCAGTGCGCGTTGGTCCCCGTTCCGTGCCACTATGCCAAACACTCGCCATAGTATTACCCTAACCCCATCACACGGTCACGGGTTTCACGCTAGCCTGGAGTACGTGGAAAATTCACCGGGGCGGCAGAGGGAAGCGGACGGGGAAAGACAGCGCGTGGGCGGTAGGAGGGCGATTCACGGGGAGGGGGGAGAATTGAGGGTAGAAGACACACAGCACCCAACCGGCGTAGTAAAGGATCCGGGTCTCTCCGAGGTGGTTTTCAACTGCGATCCCACGAAGTAGTCAGGGGATTTCATTTTGATGTACGAACGGGAAACCAGGGGACACTAACATTTAAGGAGACCCGGTGGTGTGAGCCACGTTATTTGCAACGGGGTTATCCGGTGGTCTGGACCTGTACCTCGGATCCTCATCCGGCGGTGAGGGACGTGCTGGTAGATTTCTTGGTGGAGATAGAGGGAGAGTTTACACAGAGAGAGGGACCGGGAAATTACAGAGAGGTGGTTCCAGCTGCGGCGTAGAGACATATGCGCCATGGGTCCTGACCCCTGTCCGATCCAGTCGGATCCTGCTGAGCCCCTATCCTGGGTGTGTTTACACTTGGCCGCCCGCGGCGTCCACGCAGTATGCGGATTGAGCCCGGGTGACAGTCACAGGGCGGAGGCGGGCGTTTATTACACTGTGTCAAATAGATACACAATTTTCCCATGGGTTGGCGCCGATTCCTCATGTTCCGGTAAGGGCCGCCTGATGGAATGAACTTTGAGGAAAATAGGACGAAACAGAGATGGCTCCACAGCCGGGAGTATAGAGTGGTATTAGTCCAAAGTAGGGGGGACGCACATTGTAGGTAAGTAAGTACGGAAGAAAGGTATAGACATGCCTGATGCGAGTGTTGTGGGATTAGGAGAAAGGCTTCATTAAAAAATTACATAGGGGGACCTGATGTGCCCGAGAGGACGGGGATCACTGCGAATTTACCCTATGTCACGGTCCTGGATTATGGGGACCAGCGGCGGTGAGAGGGAAACCCGACCCAGGATTCACTATTTTCCGGGGTACTACCGAATCCCGCGGGTCTGGGCTGCCTGGTGTTCACGGGGGGGAGCGGGGACTTCGGCGGATGACTGTATCATGTGCCGTGTGTTGTGAAGTACGGCTTGCCTGTTTAAAGTGCTTCCCGGAAGAAGGTATAAAAATTTACGTATGAGGGTCCCCAGGCAGGAGGATCGAGGGGATTCTCCCAGGGGGAGAATGTAGCGGTCATGTAAAATGCCTACAGTCATCTCTCGTGTTGGCAGTAAGGCCTGGTAAGTGTGGGCATGCCAGCAGTAATTATGGAGGTTTCCCCTCACACCCTGGTGGTGTGCCCTGTGTATGGCTGGGACTGGTCACTGCGAGAGGAGGGGAGGAGACGGGAGGTTTTGTGGGGGGAGATGCATACACCCCTGCGGACAGGTAAGCCAGCAAGCCTATTACTTTACTTGTTGCAGCAGACGGACGAAGCGCTGAAGGGCCGCGCCAGGCCAACGCGCACGGGCGAGACGGCACACTTCGGTGGCGACGGCGGAGCAAAGGAATGTCGTCATAGAGGGAAGAGAATCTCCGCATGGGGGGTCCCACGCGAGATGGCGGACGCGCTTCCGTTCCGGGGAGGACGTCACTTCCCGGTGGGACGGCGGGGAAACCAAGGAAGACAGATAGCAGGCGCGACGCTTCGGCGAGGGTGGGGGAAGGGTCCCGA
Source organism: Ascaphus truei (assembly GCA_036426205.1). Taxonomy (NCBI): domain Eukaryota; kingdom Metazoa; phylum Chordata; class Amphibia; order Anura; family Ascaphidae; genus Ascaphus; species Ascaphus truei. The sequence continues at coordinate 13,946 of WSYH01014074.1, forward strand.
TCAGTTACAAGGCCCAGAATGTGAGGAGACGATCTCCAGACTGAGGAGGGTCGAGTGAATGTCATACTTGGAGCCCAGTCTACGGACAGCCAGGAGGGGTGGGCGTGAACCGTGGGCGGTCCGTTCCGTGCCCCATGCCCAAAACCCCCAGCCATAGAGTTATTACTAGCACCTACCCCCATACCAGAACGGTCACGGCGGGTCACCGCCAGCCTGAGTAGGTGGGACACTTCAGCCGGGGGGAGAGGGAAGACGGACGGGGGAGGGAAAGACAGCGCGAGTGCGCTACGGAGGGGATCACGGGGAGGGGGAGACTTGAGGGTGATTGCAGGATACAGCACCACCAAACCGGCAAGTTAAAGGTCTGCGGGGGTCTACGAGGTGGTTAACTTCGCGACCACACAGGGTCGTCAGGGGTTTTTATTTGTGCGACGACAGGGAGTACCAGGACATACCCAAATTAAGGAGAACTACGCGGGGTTGTGGGCCCGTTATTTGAAGGGTCTTACGGTGGATGGACCGTGTACTACGGTTCCTTCATCCGGCGGGAGGAATCGTGGTATAGATTTTCTGGTGGACGAGAGGATGGAGTTTACACCGAGCAGAGGGACAGGAATTACAGGAGGAGTGGTGTGGTCAGCTGGAGAGTAAGAGACATAGCCGGCTCATGGGTCCCGACACACTGTCAGATCCAGTGATACTGATGAGCCCCTATCCTGGGTGTGTGTACGGGGAGGGAAGTAATGATGATATGAACAGGGTCAGTAGGGGCGAGGGGCTTATAGTAAATATAAAAAATCCAGGGTTGGAGTGTATCCGTATGTTCCGGACTCCTGGATGGATGATAAATTGAGTGACACTAGGAAAGGGCTCCAAGAGCACTATAGAGCTGTATTAGTCAATAGGGGGAAGCGGCGGGCCAGCGCATGTTAAGTAAAAGGTAAGAAAGCGCGGAGACGACAAAGAAGTAGAATCAGACACCCTGATGGCGGAGTGTTGGAGATAGGGAGAAATGTCATACACATAGGGGACCGATTGTGTGGCCAAGAGAGTGATCACCATGGCAATACTAGTCAGCGGGCCGGATATGGGATAACGGGAGGTGAGGAAACACCGAGACCGATCACTATTTTTAGGGGAAGGGGGGTGGTAATAAACGAATCATGGCGGGGTGGAGCGGTGGCTGGAGTCGGGGGCGGGGCGCTTGGGGGGTCTTGGCTGTATGACTTGTATTCAAGTGTGTGATGTTAATGGAGCGTTTTCAGTTACAGGTGGGTCCATGGAAAAGAGTGTCTAACAAATTAGGTACACAGCGCAGGGGAATCGAGTGGTGGATTCACCAGGGGGACGAATGTAGCGGTCAGGTAAAACTGCCTACATATACTCTCTCTTGGCAGTAGTAGGCTCTGTAAGTGTGGGGCATCCAGCAGTAAGCTTATTGGAGGTTCCCTCACACCCTGTGGGGGTGCCTGTGTATGGCTGGGAACTGGTCACAGGCTCTGATCCCATGGTTAGTGATGTCAAGAGGTGGTGTCAGCCCTAAGAAGCTTAACATAGGCACAGCCAACTTGGTCTAAAAAGTTAGTGTGCCTAGAAGGTCGTTGCTAGGGAAGGTTCTGCTGGAGGAGGAAGAGTCAGCTTGGTGTCAGGCTGAGGCAGGAGTTACAAGTTCTATAGCGTGGTCAGTTCTGTTATAGTAACTCCATGGGAGGTGTGTACAGGGACCTGGCACAGGATAGTGATTCCTGAGGGGAATAAGTGAATCCCTGATCTAGGGTGAGACTTACTATCTAAAGGGAGCACGGAACGAGATGACGTCCCTGTGATATACCCCATTGTGGAGGGCAGCCCTATTGCCCACGTGACAATAAAGATGCGAGCGATCAAGAGAAGAAACCCCTTGTGGGGAGAGTCTCCAAGATTAAAACAGGAGGTTGCCACCCACCGAGGAGTTCCTCGGTCAGGATCATCCCATGCGGACGCAGGGACCCTGGGTTGAGGTGGAGGCGCTTGCACTGGAACTAGGTGAGACTAAGGCCACACTACCTCAGCTGCTGTATGACGGGTCCTCCCCAACACAACTAATCATGCGGGGAGGACTCAGGAGTCCTGTAGCCAACAGGTGCACCATTCAGATATTCACACTGTAAATGGGTCCGGTTAGACCAAAGGGGCCAATGTG
>WSYH01014075.1:0-16127 GCA_036426205.1 Ascaphus truei
CGCTTCCATTTCCCCATCTACTATCTCCTGGGGAACCTGGCTGCAGCTCATCTCTTTGCCGGGGTGGCCTATACCTTCCTCATGTTCCACACAGGGCCGCGGACAGCCGACCTCACAGTGAATACCTGGCTACTCCGGCAGAGCCTGCTGGACACCAGTCTCACAGCTTCAGTGGTCAACCTGCTGGCTATAGCCGTGGAGAGACACCAGACGGTCTTTACCATGCAGCTCCACAGCAAGATGTCCAATCAGCGTGTATGCATCCTAAGTTGTCGGCAGGCTCAGGGGGAGGGGGGGGGATGAGTGCGTCACCATGCTGGCGCTCCTTCCCTAATGTGTTGGCAGAGCGGGAATTGGTCAGCAGAGCAGGCTCAGGGGGGGGGGGGGGGGGGGGAGACGCTCACCAGCTGGCGCTCCTTCCCTCATGTGTCGGCAGAGCGGGTGCGGGGGGGCGTGTTACAATGCTGGCGCTCCTTCCCTCCTGTGCCTGCAGAGCGGTCTCGGGTGGGGGGGAGGGGTGCAAAGGAAGCCATCGCGTGCCGCACAGGGAGACCAGGCGGGCCGCATGTTGTGCAGGCCTGATATATATATATATAACCACCGCACTCTCCTGGTATACACTTAAAACCGGTTTATTGCAGCCAACAAGGTAAAGGAATAACGCAATGTTTCGAACCACACTTTATTTATTTATTTATAAAATATTTTACCAGGAAGTAATACATTGAGAGTTACCTCTCGTTTTCAAGTATGTCCTGGGCACAGAGTAAAACAAATAGTACATGGTTACAAGTACAGTTACATAAATGTACAGGGTATACATTATATACAAGACATTGCGTGCACAGTTAAAGAAAATATATATTATGGGCGTATGAAACAGTTACAGACCAGGTTAAAATGTGAGACAGCCTTAGATTTGAAAGAACTTAAACTGGTGGTGGATGTGAGACTCTCTGGTAGGTTGTTCCAGTTTTGGGGTGCACGGAAGGAGAAGGAGGAACGTCCGGATACTTTGTTGAGCCTTGGGACCATGAATAGTCTTTTGGAGTCTGATCTCAGGTGATAAGTGCTGCAAGTGGTAGGGGTGAGGAGCTTGTTAAGGTAGCTGGGTAGCTTGCCCATGAAGAATTTAAAGGCAAGACAGGAAAGGTATTGTATTGTATGTCTTTATTTATTGTATTGTATGTCTTTATTTATTACACATGTTCTTTCTTTAACACAAATGTCCTGGACAAAGACCCCGTGTGGCTCGAAACATTGCACTATTTTTTAAGTTTATATCTGGAGAGTGCGGTGGGCTTTCATTTTTTTTATATGTATTTTTTTAAGTTGGCGGGATTTCCATGGTTCAGCTACCGGCGCCCCATGAAGATAAGTATTGACTGCTTTGTTCTAAATTAGCTCTTTTTTTTCACCTTGTGGAGTGCCCCAATACTTTTTTTGTTATATATATGTAGCCAAGCCTCCTTAGGCTACTAATTCCCTGGCCCCTCTAACCCTGTAAGTCCCAGTAAAGAGTGGGCAGTGTTGGGAACAAATCCTGCAGGGCCTGGTTATGTTGCTACGTGTGTGTTATCAATAAAGTTCAGGAATAGACTGGTATTACAAGGGAGGCCTTATGTTCCACCTCACAGGTATGCACCAGCATCAGAATACTGTACACAGGTAGCAACACAATTTTGCAAAGCCAGTATAACCAACCCCACACTGAGGAGACCCATTAAGGTCGAAACAGCTGTCTGTGACTGGGTTTACTGGCTGTGCATCTTAACCCACGCTGTGCTCAAAGCTGTGAAATGCAGCAAGCTTAAGCTTATAGGGGACCATGTTAAATGGTTTTGAAGCAAAAGTTGGCACTGTGCTCATTTGCATGTCATTTCCCAGACTCCCTTGCTGCAGTGGAAGTGCTGTGTGCTGGGTGATAATGGTGAAAGACAGGGTTGCAGACCTGTCTAAGACATGCAAATGAGCATAGAGTAATATTTCCATTTGCTTTATGCTTTTCTGTGGAGGGTTTTTGTCACTTTTTATACCCACTATCTATCTATCTATCTATCTATCTATCTATCTATCTATCTATCTATCTATCTATCTATCTATCTATCTATCTATCTATCTATCTAACAAATGGGGCAACCGGCACTCCCAATACCATAAACAGTTTGCGGTGCATGTCCTATACCAATAGTAAAAGAAAATTAATCCACTCCAGCAGGAGCAGACACAAGACAGCACTCAAAGGTAAGTAAGAAAACTTGTATTAAAAAATAAACATAGCACAAACATGACCAACGTTTCGGTGCACCACCCTGAGGAAGGTCCCACGAGGACCGAAACATTGGTCATGTTTGTGCTATGTTTATTTTTGAATACAAGTTTTCTTACTTATCTTTGAGTGCTGTCTTGTGTCTGCTCCTGCTGGAGTGGACTCTCTCTCTCTCTCTCTCTCTCTCCCTCTCCCTTCTCCCTTCTCCCTTCTCCCTTTTCCCTTTTCCCTTTTCCCTTTTCCCTTTTCCCTTTTCCCTTCTCCCTTCTCCCTTCTCCCTTCTCCCTTCTCTCTTCTCTCTCTCCCTCCAGAAAAAGTTTGTGAACTGCAATAATAATTACCGAAATTGCATAGTGTTTCCATGATAACCTTTTTGAATCAAAACCAGTCTTTTCTTACATATCCAATAGTTTTTATATTAACCAATTCCATGTTGTTTGAAACAAAATGATGTGTGAATTAGACAAACAATGAATAATAAAGTGTATGTGAAAAAGGAAGTGAAACTCTGGTTTTATCAGATAAATTTAAATGAGATAATTAGAATCGGGTGTTTCATTAGGTGTGAGTTTGGGAGGCCCCACCCAATACTGTATAAAGAGCAGAAACTTTGTGAGTTTGGTCTTCACCATACAGGTATGTGGAAACACATCATACCACGATGAAAAGAAATCTCTGAGGATCTCAGAAAAGCAGTTCTTGGTGCTCATCAGTCTGGAAAGGGTTACACAATGATTTCTAAGGATTTGGGGCACCACCAAACCACTGTCGGACAAATGGAGAAAGTTCAAGACCACAGTCACTCTACGCAGGAGTGGTCGGTCTACCAAAAATCTCTATAAGAACAAACCAGCAAATCATCCAGGAAGTCACAAAGAACCCCATAGTAACATCCAAAGATCTGCAGGCCACTCTCGCCTTGGTTAATGTGAGTGTTCATGACTCGACTATCAGAAAAAGTCTGAACAAGAATAGTGTTCATGGAAGGATAGCCAGGAGGAAACAACTGCTCTCTAAAAAGAACATTGCTACCGTCATACGTTCGTCAAAGAGCACATATATGATCCACACGACATCTGGAACAATGTTCTTTGGACAGACGAGTCAAAGGTAGAACTTTTTGGCGTCAATGAGAAACGTTGTGTTTGGCGAAAACCAAAACTGCATTCGAACAGAAGAACCTCATTCCAACCGTCGAGTATGGTGGTGGGAGTGTGATTGTTTGGGGCTGCTTTGCTGCCTCGGGACCTAGACTGCTTGCCATTATTTACGTAACCATGAATTATGCATTGTATCAGAAGATTCTAGAGGAGATTATCAGACCACTCGTCTGAGCTGAAGCTGAAGCGAAAGTGGATCATGCAACCAGACAATGAACCTAAACATACAAGCAGATCTAAAAAAGAATGGCTGCAGAAGAAGAAATTCCGCATTTTAGAATGGCCTAGTCAAAGTCCGGACCTAAACCCCATCGAAATGTTGTGGCAGGACCTCAAGTGAGCTGTGCATGCAAGGAAGCCCTCAAATGTCACTGAGTTGAAGCAATTCTGTAAAAAGGAATGAGCCAAAATTCCTCAAAACCGATGTGAGAGACTGACCAGCAGTTACAGGAAATGCTCAGTTGAAGTCGTTGCTGCTCAAGGAGCTGCCACCAGGTACTGACTCTGAAGGTTCACATACTGTACTTTTGCACACATGGATATTGAATGTTGAATCATTTGTGTATATATAAATGTTGAAAAAGTATTTTTGTGTCATTTGTTTGATCAGGTTATCTTTAGATTAAGACTTGGACAAAGATCTAATAACATTTTAGGTTTGAAATCATTGGAGGGGCATATATGGCCTGCTCCAGACATGCGGTGGCTTGCAGTGCCCCGAGAGGGGGACCACTGATCACTGAATGAGAGATGGTAGCACCTGTCGGGCTGCTAGAAAAGCCACACCGAAGAGCACTTCATTAGGTAACAATGGGGATAAGACTAAGCACCTCCCTAGTGGCTGAGATAGGGGCAGCTAGAGAAAGAACAAGGTTCAGACAGCGCAAGGGAGAATGCCGTTCATGTCCATAGCAAGACACTGTGTATGCTGATGTGAACAAAAGCTGCGTGCGATGCGAATGAATAAAGTTCTGGCGCCCTCCTTGCAATATCGCCTGCCCAGTGCACAAATCCAGCACCTGACAAGGTAATCATCTTGCGAGTAAGCCAACATTAAGAGACAGACATTAAACTCCCTAGGAGATGGTTGTGGGAGGGGTGGGAGGGTTACATTTGTCGCCCAATGTAAGGCCGGGCAGGAAAAGAAAAAACGGTTTTTGTTGATTTTGCTCGTTTTGTAACTTTCGGAGCAAAGAAGAGTATGTTTTGTAGTTACTCCTGCCCTGAACCATCGGTTATACTGTATTGAGGGAAGTCACAAGCTGACATGGTTGACCCGTGATGATCGTATGATTGGGGATTGGGTCATTTGACATGTGGCATTGCGTGTTTGCAATAAAACTATTGTGTTGGTAATAAGGTCCGTTGTATGCCTTCAACATGTATTGTGACTATTGCTGCTATATAAGGGTTACATTATTGAATTTGCCAGTGGCCAGTTATCAGTTTTAACTGCCAACGTGTGTCGGATGTGGCACCCAAAACCTGAAGTCCTACATCAGACTAAAAATAGCACTATGCTAATGACAGTGATTATGGAATGACAGGTACAGGATGATGTACTATGCCAAGCCCGAGTATTCTAGCAGTAAAATATTAGAATATGTGTATATGCAGTGTTCAGACAAACTATTAACATTTGCTCGCCCCGGGCGAGTGATTTACCCCCGGGCGAGGTAAATAGGCCCAAGCAGCCACGTGTTGGCACTAGGTGGCGAGTAGATTTTTTGTGGCGAGTAGATTTTTTGGGTGATTGTCAACTACTGTGTATATATATATATATATATATATATATTATATAGTATTTGTATATAGATATCTATATGTATAGATATATATATATCACCCTGTGAATGAAAATGGCCTATGTTACCTATGTTAAGAGAATGCATAAGGTACCTAATAGTGTAGCCCCATTCCCTACGTCTAAGGGAAAACGTGGGGGACTACGCATGCTGGCTAATTCCTGGAGCTCACAGGAGCCTGAGGCCTCCGCTTCTGGATCCTGGGGGGGAGTTTCTCTCTCTTAGTGCAGCGCCTCCCCTTATGAGGATCCAGAGTTGGCGGGATGACTCTTATAGGAAAACGATACAATAGCCATAATACTACCAAACCCAAGGTATCATATAACTCGTATTTACTATAACAGTATATAACACTAGCTCCACCCAATACAATATAATAGTACAAGGCCTTAGCCCACACTCTGAGTTGTTCCCCCCAAAGATGAGGGTGCCGTGGCACCCCCAAATAATCCAGGGGTCAGCACCAGCAATCCCACCCAAGTGTGAGATAGCGCTACCAATGGTGTAGGTGCACGTTGGGTACTTCTGGTCACAGCCACACAGACCAGGGAAATTTGAGATGAAGATGCGGATCAGGCCCACGCAGGGGGGCCCCAACACAACTCCCCTCACACCTTAATCCAGGAACATTCTGCGACTGCCACATGCAGATATTGTCAAAGACCGCATTCCAACGAGTGGACGTCCATCCACCGTCGCAGTTAAAAGGGGCAGGTAAGGCGGCTTATCACTCTAAGGTGGGGAGGGTCCCCATCTGGGGCCTGCCCTACAATACGGAAACTGAAAGTGGATAGGGTATATATCGGGCTAGGGGGAATGGTCTAGGCTTAGTCTGGAAGCATACTGCTCCCCTGGACACTACCTGTCTATTTGGTGCCTCCGTCGACTTGTCCGTGGGATCTATCTGCGGGGATATCATGTTCCTTCCAGGCGGCATCTGCCATGACTAGATTCAGCCTACGTGATCTCCCTCCCACTCTGAGGATTCTGGGGACTAGTAGTCATCGCTCAGTCTGGCGGAAGCCCGTCCAAGATGCCCACTGCGCTATCCTGCAAAAGCATTATGGAAGATTGTATCTTTGGCTCTGAAGACCTTGTAAAGATGGCCGACGCTCTGGCAGCAATTGCGCATGCACGCAGTCTGAATAGGCCGCGACACCTCTCCCCACTGTGTGAGCTCCAGTGGAACAACCAAGCAGTTCCCCATCAATGGAGGTAAGGAGGGGGACTCTGCTACTATAAGTGCTTGGCATTAATGGAGGGGCAATGTTGCTGATGTCACAGCATGTATAGACTGTTTGTGTGTACCAAAGTAGGGTACAGTATATGGATGAGATCGCTCGTGTTTAGTCTCATAGGAATGCTCTATGAGGGGTCGAATGGAGATATGTTCTGACTGTCAGTAAGCTTGTGAGTACGGTGAGAACCAGTTGCATTAGCAGTACGTTGCAAAGCTGGTGGTATAGAGAAGCTTAAGTAAGACCTAGGTGAGGTAACTGCAATATGCACAGCCTGTACAGTATGTGGCAGATTTCTAGTGATACTAATAATTACCAAATGAGTGCAGTGTTAATTACACACGTACTGTGTATTAGCCAGGATGGCCATATTAATGTTACGATGTCCAGTATGTATATTGAGAGAAAATGGATGATCCTGTCCATAGTGTATTATGGCACTAGGATGTTAAGATAAGTTTTCAAAGTATTCTAGGCATATTTACAGGACTGTTGATGACAACTTCAGTTTTTTTGGCCCGGTGGACGACAGCTTTGAGAAGTGGCCATTCATGAACCAACTAGTGAGCCAGAGTGGCTACCGGAGCCCCCTACGGTTCAATTAATGGGATTTAAGCCTCCGAAGACCCCAGCTTCAACCTATGTTAAAAAAAACGCCATTTGGAGTTCTCTTTAATTATCCACAATGTTGGCCAACTGCGTTAGTATTGAAACAAAGCATTTATTCTATTGCATGGAAACTCACGTCGAAGTTCTGTGCTATTAGTTTCTTGCTGGCAATTCGCGAAGTTTTAACGAATAACTCTCTAAGTCACACATTTGCATGAAAAGAGGGTTTGGGAACCAAAATGCATGGGGTGCGCCAGTATATTGATAAAATAACAGGAGCTCCACATGTGAGAGATTTGGGATAAAAGAATTCAAGAGATTGATTAAAAAAAAAAAAAAGTTATTGGTTGCTTTGGGATGAGGGACATATATTCTGGGAGCAAAAGGCAAAAATGGCATTTTGTTTACGTAAATAAAAAATCAAACGGTCTCCCTGACAAATAGGGGACATTGCAATTGGTAAGCTACAGTGACAGAATAGAAATTTGATGATGCGGAATCAGACTGGCAATCCTGGGGGTTTCCCTATAGATATCCACAGTACCGAAGAAGTAAAGTGTTAATAAATCTTTCATCATAATAATATTGTGTGGGGAAATCGGCTTGCAAAAAAAAATATTATTATTATTATTAAACCGAGGAACCAGCTATGGGTTCATCCGTAGGCCAGTGACGTTTTTAAGTTGCAGTAGAAATCTGATGATTTAAACATTTAACTTGCGTCTAATTTTTTGCGTGGAACTTCATAAAGGTTATTGGGGATCCGGTAATGTCGACCTTTAATCTACGCGTAGAACTAAATGAAAAATATTGTTGCAGAGGACAGAGGAATTGGCCTTGTACTGCAGGGGTCCCATTGGGAGGTAACTGCTTCCTGCTATGAAAAGCGTTGGGCATCATAGTGAACGCTGTTATTTTGGCTTGATTGTTCTTTGATAGATCAATTTTGCATGCAGTTCTGTGTGTATGCATATTGGAGGTCCGCTGACCTAGGCAGCCAACGTATCTTGGAAAGAAAGTAAAATCTTTTTGTTTGAAGTCGCCGTCCCACATTTTTTTTTCTTTCTTATAAAACGGTTACCTCGTTTTCATTTGGGGGTCACTGGAAACCAAGGTTTTAAAAACGGTCTTAAAAAGCAGTGGCAGGGGTCTGAACTCAAAGAAATTCTACACCTGCTAGGGGGGGAAAGAGGTGTGGGGGGGGAGGGGGAGGCATGGAGAGGAACAAAACATAAAAATTTGGAGACTCAGAACAGCAGTTACACTAAATAGACAACATCCGTTATTTTATGCACGAGTTTTTAAGTTTACTTAAAAACGTACGTGAATTAGAAGTAATCAATATTGTGGAAGTGTTCGGATCTCCACTTCGAACATGTGTGTGTGTGTGTGTGTGTGTGTGTTTGTGTTTAAGTTTTAAACCCCTTTGGGCTTACTATTTTGCATGTAAAGAGTTCATTTCTGCGGGATGTTGCAAAGCAATGACCTTTTTATATAATTGTTGAATAATTAGTGTAACCAAAGTTTAGCTCCGCCCAACCTCTAGGAAAAAGCGGCACCCTGTCACAATGGGGGGGGTTTGAGTACTGGGGTCCAACCAAACCTGCTGTTGTTAACTATGGTGCCATGTGGAGGTCACGATAAGTATAAATAATGAGAATATAGGATTCTGGTCATTAGACCCCAGGAGTTGCCCCAAGAATATCAGGAGTAACATCAGGAGTAACACGGAGGGTCTAACCTTGTGAGTGTTTTTGTCTTTTAAGTGTGTAGTGTAGGTACTGTATGTTAACAAGTGCGGCCACCCTTATATTTCCCCAGTGGGGAACAGTTGCCCCTACATTAGAAGGACCTCTGATGGTGGAAGAAACATTCTCACCCTTTGTTACAGGAGGAAAGAGCGTTGCGTGACTCATGGCTGGGAGCCTAGACAGGGACTCACGGGGCAGTACCACAATGGGGTTGGTTCGAACGCAAATTTCTATGCCTAGGCAAACCAGTACACCATGTGTAGAGGGCTAAAGGGACCATACACCGGATGACAAGTAATGGGAGCCTAGAGTTGAAGTGCAACCCTTGAATTTAGCCCTGGTAGGGGTCTGGCAATTAACTCCAAAGCCATTGAGAGTTAATGGAGTGTACATTAATGTAGACTGACATTCACAAGGTACCACAATTTGGAGACGTTTTTATATGTGAAATTATAATAGGCTTATATGTGCCTTTTCTTTTCATCAGGAAATTATCCAAAACACAGGGGGGGAACAAAGATTCCATTCACTGGGAGTATTCTAGTGAAATCATTGCAATTAGTTCACATCTCTAGTTAAGCTTCTCCCAGACCCCAACAATCACATGAAAAGAAGCAGATATAAGCAGTCTATTAATAAGGAAAGTCTTATTGTGTAGTGTTGAAATCCAAAGATTTGCCAGCGGAGCAAGCTGAGGAATACACTCTGCGTTGGCACTGGGTCCCATACTACTACCAATGTAAAACATACTTCTCCATATCCTGATTATAACATTACAATTGATGGTGTATCTCATCGCTGAAGCGCTGCTTTTGGGATTCCATCCCACCATTGCCATTATCTGTTTCGTTGCCTGTGAGTAGCTTCTCTTCTCTACTGGAACCGCCACCCGTGCCGTGCACAGAAATATCAGCATTCCAGGTTAGAAGTATTATTTGGTTGCTTGCAATCAGCTCTGCTGGTGTGGCTGGCAGAGCTCAAGACTTGGTAGCGTAGAGATCTGGGTTTCTGTTGGTCAGTCTCTGCTGGGACTCAAGAACCTCGGCTCTGTCTCTCCAAAGGTCAGCTTCTCAGTCAGAGCTAAGGAGGGAGTAACTTCCTGTCTAAAGCAGGCTCTTTTTGTTTAAACAATCTAATCAGGCAGGTGGTGTTTAGTAATAAAATACCCACACTGTTAGATTTAAAGGAACATACTGAACAGGGATAAGTCCCCTGTTACAATTCCCATAAACAATGGACTCTTATTAATGAAGTGACAGCGCCGTTGTGTACCTGGCACTGGGTAACTGTATGGATCCCAAGGAAGATGTATGTATGGAAAACTGTCCTGTAAATAAACCAGCCCCTGCATGTGCCAACAAAGTTTCTGGACCCCTTATTATCAACCTCAAAGCCTACCAGCCAGCGGACACCAGCACCCGCGAAGGTCTGTGTAATAACACCTGCGCTATACACACAACGTCTCTGGAACAACGGACGTCATAAGCCGGGCAAGGAGGGATAATATATATATATATATATATATATATCTAACTAGGAAGAGCGTATAAAAAAAACGCTCTTGAACTGACCCTAGTATTCAATATTGTGAGAAGTTGTTGACCGATTGTTTAAAGGTGCCGTTCACTTTTCATTTATTTAATGATCACTTGTGTTTACGGCTTATCCACCAATAATGATGAGGTCCTAGGGATCATGGAATACGTGCGTGTAAGGTCCTCTCAGTAGTTTAGTAGCACGTGTATCGGAACATGCGCATACAGATGTAGCGGGTATTGCGGTCGTGTGCAGCGGCGAGACGCAGGGAAAACCAAGAGCTGGGGGAGTGTCAAGGACATGATGGCCACTGCGGGGGGGTTTATTCTTAATAACGGCCCTCCTGACAGCGTTTTAATCCTTCCGGGCGCATTCGGGAGGTCACGCTACATCTGTATGACGGAGGCGATAAAAGTGCCTATTAAAAGTGCCTATAAAAGCTTGAGAGGGGAAATCATGTGTGTGTGTGTGTGTGTGTGTGTGTGGTGTGTGGTGTGTGTATAGGTATATATCCAGGCCTGCACAACTGCGTTAAAGCGAGGAAAAAAGCCGAAGGTTCCAAGGAAAAAAAAATTTTGGGCAGCACGGGAAAATCATCCATCATCATCAATCATCATCATCTCTCTCCTCCAGCCACACTCATCATCATTCATCATCATCATAATCCCCCAGCACCACCACATTATCATCCTACATATCTCCACCCAGCACCATTCATCATCCTCATATCTCCCCCAGCACACTTTAATATCACCACATAATTCCCCCAGAACCCTCACTGTCAACCTTTGCATACTCCCCATCATCTCTCATACCCACCCTCGCCCTCTCACCCACACACAATACATCACTCCCCTCCACATCAAACACACAATACCCCCTGCACACCAAACACCTCCCACCCCCCGGCACCTCCTCAACCTTCTCCCCCTGCACCTCACATCATTCTCCCCCCCTGCACCTCACATCATTCTCCCCCTTGCACCTCAATCACCGCGCCTGCACCTCCCAATCCACCCCCTTGCACCTCCATCACCCCTGACCCTCCAATCACCCCCCTGCACCTCATGGACCATCCCTTCCACCTCAATGACCCTCTCCTGCACCTCCAATGACCATCTCCCCTGCACCTCCAATGACCCTCCCCTGCACCTTCAATGACCCTCCCTGCACCACAGTGACTCCCCTGCACCTTCCAATTGACCCTCCCCGTTACCTCCAATGACCCCCCCTGCATCTCCAATCACCCCCCCCCCTGCCCACCTCACATCACCCTCTCACCCCCCTGCCCACTCAGACACCTCTCCCCCTAATCACCCTCCCCTCCCCTGACCTCATATCACTCTCCCCCCTCCACCACACCCTTTCCCCTGCACCTCACATCACCCCTCTCCCTCCCTGCACCTCAGATCCCCTCTCTAGTAGTAAAGATCTGTCCAAAGCATGGAGGACCAAAGACATTCTGGTTTGGTTCTGGGCTGATCGTATGTGTTTGTACTGTTGACCAACTTACTAGTCATCACGGCCATCATTATCAACAAACGCATTCCATTTCCCCATCTACTATCTCCTGGGAAACCTGGCTGCAGCTCATATCTTGCGGGGTGGCCTATACCTTCCTCATGTTCCACAACAGGGCCGCGGAAGAGGACTCACAGTGAAACCTGGCTATCCGGCAGAGCCTGCTGGACACAGTCTCACAGCTTCAGTGGTCAACCTGCTGGCATAGCCGTGGAGAGACACCAGACGGTCTTTACCATGCAGCTCACAGCAAGATGTCCAATCAGCGTGTATGCATCCTAAGTTGTCGGCAGGCTCAGGGGGGAGGGGGGGGATGGAGTGCGTCACCATGCTGGCGCTCCTTCCCTAAGATGTTGGCAGAGCGGGGAATTGGTGCAGAAGCAGGCTCAGGGGGGGGGGGGGGACGCGTCACCATGCTGGCGCTCTTCCTGCATGTGTGCCAGAGCGGGTGCGGGGGGGGCGTGTTAACATGCTGGCGCTCCTTCCCTCCTGTGCCTGCAGAGCGGTCTCGGGTGGGGGGGAGGGGTGCCAAGGAAGCCATCGCGTGCCGCACAGGGAGACAGGCGGCCGATGTTGTGCAGGCCTGATTATATATATATATAAACCACCGTCACTTCCTGGTATACACTTAAAACGGTTTATTGGCAGCCAACAAGGTAAGGAATAACGCAATGTTTAACCACATTCTATTTATTTATTAAAATATTTTACCAGGAAGTAATACATTGAGAGTTACCTCTCGTTTTCAAGTATGTCACTGGGGCACAGAGTAAAACAAATAGTACATGGTTACAAGTACAGTTACATAAATGTTACAGGGTATACATTATATACAAGACATGCGTGCACAGTTAAGAAAAAAATATTATTTTATGGGCGTATGAAACAGTTACAGACCAGGTTAAAATGTGAGACAGCTAGATTTGAAAGAACTTAAACTGGGGTGGATGTGAGACTCTCTGGTAGGTTGTTCCAGTTTTTGGGGTTGCACGGGAGGAGAAGGAGGAACGTCCGGATACTTTGTTGAGCCTTGGGACCATGAATAGTCTTTTGGAGTCTGATCTCAGGTGATAAGTGCTGCATGGTAGGGGTGAGGAGCTTGTTAAGGTAAGGAGAGTACTTACTTCCATCTCACAGAGAATTTAAAGGCCAAGACAGGAAAGGTATTGTATTGTATGTCTTTATTTATTGTATTGTATGTCTTTATTTATTACACATTTCTTCTTAACACAAATGTCTGGACAAAGACCCGTGTGGCTTCGAAACATGCACTATTTTTAAGTTTATATCTGGAGAGTGCGGTGGGTTTTCATTTTTTTTTATATGTATTTTTAAGTTGGCGGGATTCCATGGTTCAGCTACCGGCGCCCCATGAGATAAGTATTGACTGCTTTGTCTAAATTAGCTCTTTTTTTTCACCTTGTGGAGTGCCCCAATACTTTTTTGTTATATATATGTAGCCAGCCTCCTAGGCTACTAATTCCCTGGCCCTCTAACCCTGTAAGTCCCAGTAAAGAGTGGGCAGTGTTGGAACAAATCCTGCAGGGCCTGTTATGTTGTACTGTGTGTTTCAATAAAGTTCAGAATAGGAACTGGAGTACACAAGGGAGGCCTTATGTTCCACCTCACAGGTATGCACCAGCATCAGAATACTGTACACAGGTAGCAACACAATTTTGCAAAGCCAGTATAACCACCCCACACTGAGGAGACCCATTAAGGTCGAACAGCTGTCTTGACTGGGTTATTGGCTGTGCATCTTAACCCACGCTGTGGCTCAAAGTGTAAGTAAATGCAGCAAGCTTAAGCTTATAGGGGACCAGTTAAATGGTTTGAAGCAAAAGTTGGCACTGTGCTCATTTGAATGTCATTCCAGAACTCCCTTGCTGCAGTGGAAGTGCGTGTGCGGGTGATGGTGATAAGACAGGGTTGCAGACCTGTCTAAGACTGCAAATGAGCTAGAGTAATATTTCCATTTGCTTTATGCTTTTGTGGAGGGTTTTTGTACTTTTTATACCACTATCTATCTATCTATCTATCTATCTATAATTATTATCTATCTATCTATCTATCTATCTATCTATCTATCTATCTATCATTATCTATTTAACAAAGGGGCACCGGCAACTCCAATATCAAAACAGTTTGCGGTGCATGTCCTATACCAATAGTAAAAGAAAATTAATCCACTCCACGCAGGAGCCAGACACAAGACAGCACTCAAAGTAAGTAAGAAAACTTGTATTAAAAATAACATAGCACAAACATGAACCAACGTTTCGGTGCACCCCCGAGAAGGTCCCACGAGGAACGAAACATTGGTCATGTTTTGTGCTATGTATTATTTTGAATCACAATTTTCTTACTTATCTTTGAGTGCTGTTCTTGTGTTCTGCTCTGCTGGAGTGGACTTATCTCTCTTCATCTCTCTCTCTCCCTACTGTCTCCTCTCTCGCCAGTATTACTTTTCCTTCTTTTAAACTTTCTTCCTTTCCCTTTTCCCTTTCCTTTTCCCTTTTCCCTTTTCCCACTTCTCCCTTCTCCCTTCTCCCCTTCTCCCTTCTCTCTGTCTCTCTCTCCCTCCAGAAAAAGTTTGTGAACTGCAATAATAATTACCGAAATTGCATAGTGTTTCCATGATAACCTTTTTGAATCAAAACCAGTCTTTTCTACATATCCAATAGTTTTTTATTAACCCATTCCAGTGTTTGAAACAAAATGATGTGTGAATTAGACAAACAATGATAATAAAGTTGTATGTGAAAAGGAAAGTGAAACTCTGGTTTTATCAGATAAATTAACATGAGATAATTGAATAAGGCGTTGTTTCATTAGGTGTGAGTTTGGGAGCCCACCCAATACTGTATAAAGAGCAGAAAAATTGTTGAGTTGGTCTTCACATACAGGTATGTGGAACACATCATACCAGAGAAAAGAAATCTCTGAGGATCTCAGAAAAGCAGGTCTTTGGTGCTCATCAGTCTGGAAAGGTTACACAATGATTTCTAAGGATTTGGGCACCACCAAACCACTGTCGGAAAATGGAGAAAGTTCAAAGACCACAGTCCTCTAAAGCCAGGAGTGGTCGGTCTACCAAAAATCTATAAGAACAAACCAGCAAATCATCCAGGAAGTCACAACAGAACCCCATAGTAACATCAAAGATCTGCAGGCACTCTCGCCTTGGTTAATGTGCAGTGTTCAGGACTCGACTATCAGAAAAAAGTCTGAACAAGAATAGTGTTCATGGAGGATAGCCAGGAGGGGAACCAACTGCTCTCTAAAAAGAACATTGGACGTCATACTTTCGTCAAGAGCACATATATGATCCCACGACATCGGAACAATGTTCTTTGACAGGACGCTGAGTCAAGTAGAACTTTTTGCGGTCACATGAGAAACGTGTGTGTTTGGCGGAAAACCAAAACTGAATTCGAACGAAGAACCTCATTCCAACCGTCGAGTATTGGTGGGGAGTGTGATTGTTTGGGGCTGCTTTGCTGCTCTCGGGACCTAGACTGGCTTGCCATTATTTACGTAACCATGAATTCATGCATTGTATCAGAAGATTCTAGAGGAGATTATCAGAACACTCGTCTGAGCTGAGCTGAAGCGAAGTGGATCATGCAACCAGACAATGAACCTAAAACAACAAGCAGATCTAAAAAAGAATGGCTGCAGAAGAAGAAATTCCGCATTTTAGAAGGGCCTAGTCAAATCCGGACCCTAAACCCCATCGAAATGTTGTGGCAGGACCTCAAGTGAGCTGTGCATGCAAGGAAGCCCTCAAATGTCACTGAGTTGAAGCAATTCTGTAAAAAGGAATGAGCCAAAATCCCTCAAAACGATGGGAGGACTGACAGCAGTTACAGGAAATGCTCAGTTGAAGTCGTTGCTGCGTCAAGGAGCTGCCACCAGGTACTGACTCTGAAGGTTCACATACTGTAATTTTGCACAAGGATATTGAAGTTGAATCATTTGGTATATATAAATGTTGAAAAAGTATTTTTGTGTCATTTGTTTGATCGGTTATTTAGATTAAGACTTGGACAAAGATCTAATAACATTTTAGGTTTGAAATCATGAAAATATTAAGGGGTTCGCAAACTTTTTTATATACCTCTGTGTGGTGTGTGTGTGTTGTGTGTGGGTGTATGTGTAATAATAAAATATATATATGTATATGTATATATAATATATATATCTAAATATATGTATATATATGTGATATATATGGG